>PVJA010013772.1:0-47500 GCA_004027025.1 Myocastor coypus | reverse complement strand
AGGGCCTCTGCCAGCTAGTAGAGGACACGTGGGCAGCAAAACATCCCGAGGCCGCTCGGGCCTTCCTCCTGCACCAGTGATCGGCCCTCTTTCAGGATTCTGCAGGGCCTTATTTCCATGTTGGGATTTTAGTTGTCCTTTAATAAACATTTTTTTTTTTTTTTAATGGGGCAGCCGGTTCCTTAAGGTTCTGCCCAAACAAGCAGGATCACTTAATCCCGCGGGCAGGATGGGCCGCGCGTGCACCCTACGAGTGCACACAACGTGTTCAAGCGTGGCCGTGCCGGTCCCTGCTGATCCTGCAGGTGACCCGCGCTCTGGCGCGGGGCGATGCGTTCGACTCGCCTGCTTCCTCTCAAGCCTGGCCACGCGAATGGGGTTGGGCACAGCACACTCGCGCCTCCCCACGAACGCATGGGGCTTCTGCAGAGACGGGGGACGCCGGCGACGCCTTCCGGGTCCCAGGTTCGCCGAGACTATGGCGCTCACCCGTCTCGTGTCTTGCGGAAGCAGAATCGGGGCCCAGGGCAGCAGCTGGGGCCCCGTCTGCTGTCCACGCACGGAGACCGCAACCCGGGGTGGCGGCGTGGACCTGACCTTGCTCACACAGGGCAGTGGGGTCCCCACTGCTGCGGGAACCTGCAGTGCCGACGAGGCCCCCTGTACAAGGCGCGGCCCACACCCCGGGGTCCCCTATCCACAGACCGGTTGGAGTCGGTCCCAGAGAAGTGCCCCCCGGGGCCCGCGCGAAGCCCTGCCCTTGGGCCCTCCTTGCACACTTGGAGCAGGCCTGGGACACGCTGCGCGGCTGTGCCATGCGCCTACGGAGCTCCAGACTCGCGCCTTTCAAAGACGCTCCTGCACGAAAGCGCGCGCGGCCTTTAGAGGGACAGTGGCGGAAGTTCCTCCCTTTATTTCCCACTCGAAAACTTCCTCAGCTCAGGACAGCGGGGCGGGGGCGCAGATGGGCGTGGCCGGGGCGGGGGCGTGGCCGAGGGCGTGACCACCTTTCCGGAAGTGATCCCGCGCCGAGGGCGTCCATTCTGGGCCCAGGGCCTTGCTTTCCCGCCTGAGCTTGTCCCAGGCGTCCAGTGCTCACTTCGCGCACTCCTGGCATGCTGGCGCGCTGATGTCTCCCCATCAGGATTGGTGGGCCCTTAGAACAGACTGGGTTTCTTTTCTATGCTCGCACACTTCCTGTGGGGGTTTTTTGTTGAAGAACCACAGGGGAAAAGGTGGCAGAAATTTCTGGAAAAAGGCTGGGCCGCAGAAGCACACCTGTGCCCTGAGCACACACTTTGACTGGAGGGGCCATGGCAGGCTTTCTTTGCTTATTCCCTGAATTAGTCCAATTAGCTAAAATTATCTTCTCTTTTAAAGTTGGGAGGCTGAGGCAGGAGGATCATTGCGAGTTCGAGAGCAGCCTGGGTTAAAAAGTGCGCTCAAGGTCAGACTGAACTGCATAGACAGACCCTGTTTCAAAAGGACAAAAAAAAAAAAAGTCCCAGGAGGGCTGGAGGTCAAAGTCCTCCTAGTGGCCCCTCAGCGAGTGCAAGCCCAGCCCCCACTCCAGAAGGTGAACCGGTAGCACCCGCTCTCGCCCTCTTGGGGAGCAGAGTCCGCACGCCCCAGCGTGTATCACAGCTACTGCTTGGAGAGTTCCAGAAGGTGAAGGGCTCAGCAGCGCTGCAATGGGTGGCGGGACCACGGCAGTTTTCTCGTCCCGTGGCTTCCATACAGCCTGGGCAGATTCACCACTAGCGTTCTCCTTCTTTTCCAAATTCTGGTGGGAACTTGATGTCCAGGACCTTCAGCCCTAGCGTAAATTGTCCTCTACCCCGAACCCCACAGTGTGGCTTTGCGGCCCCACTTCGTAGTGAGGGTCTTCCTAGTCAAGGGAGAAAAGGGACAGGACTTCGGATTTGGAGAAATCTTGTCACCCCATTGCAAATTGCCTGGCTCGACATTATCCCCACCACCTTCCACTCTGAAGCTGACCAAACGGTGATATCCAGAGGCACTCACTGGGTGAGAACTGAGTAGTGTGTATGGAGTTCTCAAACAAGGAGAAGGGACACTTTCTTGCACCTAAAAGGAGGACTCTGCAAGTCCTGTCTGCAGTGTCTTCTCATACCAACAAAACCACTGTTGTCTCCATGTAAACAGCAAAGTAGGACCCCAGACCTACCCCTGGCAGGAGAATCCAGCAAAGCAGAGCATTTTTTGAAAGGTCGTCCATCCAGGACAATATGCAACTGTCCTTTTGATTAAGCATTGCTTGGGTGCAAGAAGCGGGGAGCGGGACTCCCACGTTTGGAGCCCGATGTCCCTTCTTGGCAAGAGCACTTACATTCCCAGTCTAATGCATACGCGTGGTGTGGTTGTATGCCAGACGAGAAAGACCAGCATATTTTTCGCCCTTTTACTTTTAAGACTTGCCACAATTCTACCTAGTTGTGGTTTGAAAGCACAAACACCACCATCCAGAGAACGCTAGTGCTTCTAGTCCAGCAAGGTTACGTTTACTTGTAATCCTCCCTCCTCCCTTCCAATTTCTTTGATGATTTTTCCCATACGTGTATAAGCTGCAGGGACTTAGAAGCCAGCCGCTCCTGCTAAATGTGATTCGGACCATATGCTTTCTACATTCATTCCCTCACGGGCTTTTCTTCTCTGTACTAACTGCTAACACGTTATAGTCACCTTGAAATTTCCTCTGCTATTTTCCAATTAAAAGCTTAATAGCCCTGGAAACGGAGTTCATGTGGTGAAGTTTACCATAGTCCCTTGTTCTGAAAGGCTTTCTGCTGGGATCCCATTATGTGCTTGAATAAACCCTTTCTGCAAACAGAAATGGGACTCGGGGTTGTCAGGTGTTGGGTTACAATAGACTTTGAGGCAGGGGACATTTTACCAACATAAATACAAACCTGTCCCTATAGGGAGATGTTGTCAAATACTGGGATATGGAAAACATTCCCATCAAATATGAGAAAAGGATTACAGCGCTATATCAAATGAGTATTTAGATCTCAGCCACCGATGTGCACTGGAGTGAAACGGTCCAGGACCAAATAATGCTAGACTGTTTGAGTGGCATCAGGGCAAGGTGGCGAGGTGACCAAGGGGGAAAAGGGGGCTAAAATGTGGCCACAGACCTGGTGCAGAGCTCTGCTGTTCTCCTTTTTAAAATTATTCTCATTTTTCCTTATATGTTTCTTGATGATTTGGAGAAAATCGGGAGAAATCTGGGTTTGGAAAAGTTCTTACTTCTAGTTTCCAAAAGCCCACATAATTCGGCACAAAAGTTTCTAGATCAGGGGCCCTGCCAGGCCCTCCAGTCTCCCTTGCCTGAAGCAATCTGGTGTCAGAGCCACAGTTCCCGGCTTTGGCCCGGGTCTTGGGTGACCTCTCCCTGGAGTCCAGAGAGTCGACAGACTTCCTTCCAGTTGTACATTTTAAGGCTTCTTTTCCTAGGGAACAGTAAGAGGAGGATTAGACGAGAGGGGAAGGAGGGAGGCTGCGGGTGCCCGCTCGGCAAGGCCTCAGGAAAGTTCTCCCAGTCTTAGCCCTGGTGTGCAAGTCCTCCCGCCTGCCTGCACTCTGCCAGGTCAGCTTCCCTCCTTCCCTAACTGTCGTACAGGTTTGAAAGCCCGGGCTTGGAGTTCAAGGGGAATATAAGCCACAGGATTCCCTTTTAAACCTTCTTCTTCTGGGTAGAGGTTAGACTGCTGAACGCTTGGCCCTTTGCCCGAATTTAACACAACACATAGGGACGTTTCCAGGTTGTTGTCTGGGCAGTGTAAAAAAAAAAAAAAAAGTCTGGCCAAGCCAAGCAGAGAGAGAGTGGGCTTGTGTGCTTCCCAGGGACGTGGCCTTGCAGGGGACACTGGTGCTCAGCTCTAGCATTCGGTTTTTCCGGGCAGCCAGGGGTGAGCTTAGCAAACATCCCCAGGACTGCCATCGCATCTCTTTGCATGGTGCCATTAGGCTGCTCATGCCTGCTGCAGCCACCATTTTTGTTTGTTTGTTGAAAAGAGACTTTAGTAGTTTCTAGGGGTATGTAGTAATAGCCTGCAGAAGGCCCAACAGGTAATCCACACAAATAGCAGTCTAAACAAAATTTCATGCTGCTGTTTTGGGCAGGGGCTACCTCATCCCCACGGAAAGATGTTTATGGGTGGGTGGGCTCCGTGGAGGTTGACTACATCTAGTCTCCTTACCGAAGTCACAGGATCTGTAGGGATTTGAATAGGATAACCAGAAACCTACATTTGACAATTTAGTGTTGTTGGAAATGGGGGGGATCCTACTAGGTAACTTTTGAGGAGCTAACATGGTTCCGGTTGGCGGAAAAATTCAGTTAGCGCCTAAGCATAACATCCATGCGAGCTATCCTTGAGTCTTTCAAGGCAGAAACTTTTTCATCTTAAAATAGAAGGAAAAGAAAAAATTAACCTGCAAAATGGGTTGTCATCCTTAGCCAGATATTTTTTTAAGACATTCGTTTTTTCTGTAGCAACAAAAGAGGGAAAATGTGGGTTACAAAAGGAACATCAAGAAAAAAACCTAATTTTCCCGAGTCAGTGGCGCCTCTCTATTCCTGACTTCTCCTGCCAGTGGCCCTGGGGCTGACGAACCTCAACTTGAAAGCTCGTCGGCCAGCGCCAGGTGTGCGGTGCGTCCGCAATGCCGCCACGCACGCTCTGCACGGAGCCGAGTTTCTGCCGCCAAGAGTCGGGATAAAAGAGGCCATAGGCACCCTGCCTCCAGATCAGGCCCGGAAGGAAGCGCAGAACGCGGAGGGGCACGCCACCCTCGCCCCCGCTGCGCTCGGGACCGCCCTGCGCGTCTCGCGCGGCTTTCGGTTCCAAGAGTCTGCCGTTGCTCCCGCAGCGGAAGGGTCGTGCGGAGGGCTGGGAGGAGGGGGCCGTGAGCGCCCCCGCCAGAGTGGCCGAGCTGCAGGCGGCGGGGAAGGTGAAGTGCAGGGACCCGAGGGCTGCGAAGGAGGAAGGAGTTGGGTGGGGAGTACTGGACACAGGGACCCCGGAGGTGGGGGTACTGGGGGAGGGGAGGAGGGGCCGGGGGAGGGCGGCGGAGGAGGCGCCCGGCCCGGCCGGCGAGCAGGGGCGCTGCAGACACTTGGCTCAGACCTTAATCCGAGCTCCGGCCCTCGCGGGGGCCGCCAGCACCTGGGCGGAGGGCGAGGTGCCGGCGCGGTCCTGCGCCCCAAGCAGCCGCCGACCGCCGCCGGCCGAGTGAGGACTGGCGGGGCACGAAGCGGAGGGCCGAGGCTGGGCGCGCTCCGGGAGCTGGAGAGACTGCAGCTGCGCTGCCCGCCGCCCCGGAACGCTCCCGGCCGCCTGGGCTGCGGGACCCCGGGCCGCGCCACCCGCAGGCCGCCTCCCGCGCGGGCCGCCAGCGCCGGACTCCAGCGCCCACCGGCCTCGCCCCGCCGCCAGCCCGTCGACTCTTCCCAGGACCCTGGGCATGAACGGCTACGGCTCCCCCTACCTCTACATGGGCGGCCCGGTGTCGCAGCCGCCGCGGGCGCCTCTGCAACGGACGCCCAAGTGCGCGCGCTGCCGCAACCACGGCGTGCTGTCCTGGCTCAAGGGCCACAAGCGCTACTGCCGCTTCAAGGACTGCACCTGCGAAAAGTGCATCCTCATCATCGAGCGGCAGCGGGTCATGGCGGCGCAGGTGGCGCTGCGCCGGCAGCAGGCCAACGAAAGTCTCGAGAGCCTCATCCCGGACTCGCTGCGCGCTCTGCCGGGGCCCCCGCAGCCTGGGGACTCCGCCGCCGCCCCGCAGCCGCCGCCGGCCTCGCAGTCTGCTCAGCCGCCGCCGCGTCCCGCTGCCGACTTGGCCGCGGCCGCCGCCCTGCGCTGGGCCTCGGAGGCCCATCCCGGAGCGCTGCAGGTGCAGCTCGCCAAGCCAGGTGAGGGCGAGCTCGGGGGATGGGGGGCGGGCGTCGTCGGGAGTCCGGGAGCGTCCGGGCGCCCGCGGTGGCTCTCCTGGGCAGTCATCCTGGCCCGGCCTACCTCCGCGACCCCGCCAAACTGGGCTTCCTCTCTGGGAGAGGTCAGCCTCGAGCCTGGATCCCGAGAAAGGAGAGCTACAAGGCGGGACTCGCAGCTGGGACTCCCGAGGTGGCTCACGAAGGCTAAAGGAGGGCGTGTGAAATTGCTTTGGAAAAAAAGGTCGGGGAGGAGACCACTTTTAAACGCGCACACACAAGCACTGCCACCGGCCAAGGTTTTCCAGGCAGGCCTCAGGGTCGCTCCAGGTTCTGTGGCCTAGAACTTAGCTGACCGGGGCAGGACTCGCTTCTCTGCGTGGCCGGGGTATCGAAGAGAGGACCAGTTATCTCCTTCAACTCCCGTGGCTCTTTTAACTGCGTTCCCAGGCTAGTCCCTTGTAGTTTGATGAAAGAGCCTCTTTAGGACCGAGAGTAAAATAGTAAGAAGGCCCCAAAAGGCTCCTTTGCCTTGTGTGGAGTCAACTTGTTTTGCAGAAGTGACCCGACAGTGAGGAGAGCCACTTCTGAAAGTCCTTTTCCCCGGTTGTGGGAAGGTTTGGGCCCTTGTCTGCTAAGGTCTTCCCCTGCAGCTTTCTTGGCTTTTCTTTCCTCTGTTCCGTTCTCATCTTCTGTAGCGTTTTAGGGAAAATAGACCTGTTTAAGGAGCCCTACCTCTAATCCTAACCCCGCCATTTCCATCGGTTCTCTCCTCCAGCTTCCTGATCTTAGCATAACCCCTCAGTCTGTTTCCTCCTAGGAAAGCACTAGCTTTGGTCCTCATCCTGTCCAGCCAGCCAGGGCTCCTGGAATTAGATGGACTTGAGATTGGTGCCTACCGTAGGCTGGGGCAAATGTACAAAGGGAGAAAAAAGAATGGTTTCTTCATGAGAAAGGCTGTGCTGGAATTAGAGGTGGAAGGCCTTGCCTTACTTTGAGTACAGCTGAGGACAGAGCATCTTACCTGTCCCTCCTCACCCTCAAGAACATCCCCTGGCTTCTGGAGAGAGGCTTTTGGAACCACTGGACTGCTGTGGGGAGCTGGAGGTACCTATCCTTGTGGGTTTTCTCCTGAGTTGAGAAGTAGCCTGGGAGGGCCGTTCCTTGCCCCTTTACTCAGGTCTGAGGTGCTAAGAACTTATGTGAGGTCACAACTCGGCTTTAAGGAGTTTGCTGGACATAGATTTTGTGAGTATTTAATCCAAGTGAACATAGATGTGTTTTGCTGAGGCATGCTCTGCAGTTCTCTTGTGTTTCTGAGCTTCTTACATTGATGGATTTGCCTAGAGTAACTAGAGAGGGTCAAAGAGAGGTTTTTGTTTTGTTTCATTTTGAGTTCTTTGTCACATTCCTTTTAGGAGAGACCAGATAACTAGGAGATGTGCTGTAGCAGTGATTCCATGATACTGTCTTACTTTTTCTGTTTCCAATTTCTTAACCCTGTTCCTCCAGGACCGGAGCAGGAATCTGAGTTAATAATAGAGGTAGCATTTTTTCATTGGCCACCTGTCCCACCTGCTCACTGTGATAAGGCATTCCGTGTGTTTTATGGTTCCCGTTCAAGACAATTCCTTTTCCTCCTGTGCCCTTCTGATTTTTGAAATAGCCAAAATCAGTGGCTTAGGAAAAAAGTCACAAAACCCACAACTACTCTGGAAGGGGGAGGAATGAGGAGGGCAGGAAAGCAGCAGGAGCCTTGGGACACCGCTTGGAGGGAATAAAAAAAGGGCAAAGGATTTCACGGAGACAAATGGAACAGATCCACCCGGTGCTTTCTTCCTCTCCCCAAGCATCCAGGGATCACATTAGCTCTCAAAATTGAAAACAAGGGGTTTGCAAGCAGGTCTGAGTGCTGACTTTAGGAGACTGCACTGGCTGTCAGCAACAACGGAGGGCTCAGTTCCCAGCCGGTCACTCTGTATGTCTTGTAAGTTCATTGACACAACTTTTGTTTTCGCCCTTCAGTTGGTTTGGCTGTATAATTCTATGCTGTAAAAAAAAAAAAAAAAAAAAAAGCCAGTCCCCAGATCAGATGAGGCTGGGGACTAGAAAAAAGTGGGTTTTATTTTCCACTAGGAATATGGGCATGCAAGTGGACCTGTTCCATATAGAACACGGAAAGAAAAAGTCCACTTGGTATTTAGAGAAAACTTTTGGTTCGGACTTGCTATGTGTCGACCTTTGTTGGCACTGTTTTTATGATGTATTTGTACCATACCACACATACTTAGAAGCATATCTGGTACTCTTGGAGAAGCAGTTCACTCCATATAAACAGTAAGCTAAGCTCTCTATGGATCGTAGGTCTACATGTATACTCAATACTCAGACTCCCAGGAATCTCTTAAGTATTCCCTGGAAAAGCATGTAGATGTACTCTGTGAACTTTGATTTTAAAATGTAGTTGTCTTCGCACAGGCACAAGGGCCGCTGTAGTGCTAGCTGTGCAGAGACAGTTTTTCTTGGATCGAACACAAGTGCACCGGCTCACGGAGTCTTTTTCTTCAGCAGGATTCCTTGAACAAAGCCCAGGCCTTAGGGAAGAGTACCTTCGCTTGCCCCCTCCGAGAAATACGACCAGGTTCAGGAAGCAGTGTATTAATACCGAAAAAACAGTCTTGACAGCAAAAGGAATCTTTTCCAAATTCTGCTTCAGATTCTTTACAGGAATGGGGATGATTTTATCTAGTGGTGGAAGATGCATTATGTCTTTGGGGAGCATTTCTCCATTTGCTTGTATTCTTTTTGGGCAGAGATTTCTCCTACTATTCGATTGCCGTCTATGACAGATCTAGAATGAATTAGATTTTAATTGAAAACAAAGTCTGACTTCAGCTTCTTAATTCATACCAGGGAATTGGTTAATTCCGAGTTCCCTTTACATCTGCTCACACCCCTCCCCCACGAAGCTGTCCCAGCAAGCAGGATGTCTCTCAGCAGTTAGGGTGCCTGAATCAGCAGTCTGAGCCAGCCAGCCAGCCACGCCAGCCAGCCACTCAGAACTGCGGGCTCCGGAGTTGAGGGAAACTTAGGATCACGGCCAAGGGGCCAAGTTGCCAAGGTGAGACACCGAGGTCACATCCCTGCATTGTGTTGACTGTCCTGCCCTGACTTCTCTGGGATCCTGTGCTGGGTGCCAGGTACCTGGAGAAGGAGACCAGTGGCTATAAATTCTTCCCAGATCTAGATCTGCTATCAAAATAAATATGTACACAAATTCTTTTAAGTATTGTTCTGGGAAAATGAATTTGAAAACATTTGGTTAGGAATAGAAGAGCAGGATTGCATAGGAAGGTAGGAGCTCCTTTCGGGCTTATTTCTTCTGAAAGGAACCAGGATACCTAAGTAGAGAGAAAGCAGCTAGCAGGTTTTGAAAATCTGCCTTCATTTTAACCTCTGGCCTCTCAACCGCCGGAGTCATTTTGCTTCCAAACTGGATTTTACAGCTCCAGCTTGACTGAGTTTTCATAGTTTTCTTTCTTGTTTTGAATTTTACTGTATTTATTTTTTTTTGAAAGAGAAGCATGTTCAAATATAAGAAATATTATAGAAGTACTTAACCAGGCCAGGAAGGAAAACCCGCTGTGCCTATAGGAGAGGAGGAAGGAAGAAGCCGGAAAAAAAGAAAGAAAAGCTGTCTATGAAATATACCTATGGATGGAAAAACTAACGCTGGTTTTAAGATCACTTAACTTGAGGTAAGGGCTTAAAAAAAAAAAAAGATCCAACCAGATAAAAAGGAATAACGGTGATACTGCTGTCTATTTCAAAGTGTAATGGGAGCTGGCTTGGTTCTAGTAGAAGCCTTTGCCTTGCTTATAGAAGCTAGGTGGTAACCACTGCTTTGCTGGGCAGTGGGGTGAGGTAGGATGAGATGGGGTGACAGCTAGCTCTCCTCTGTCTCCTGGGGGTGCTTGGGCTTGAGAGAGGCCAAGGGGGTTGGGGCCTGAGGTAAGGGCCTGTTGCTGTCTGGCTCTGCCTGGGTTGTCTGTCGGGGCGCTGCCTTACCTCCCGGCCTGTGGGCTCCTGTCAGCCACCAGTGACTCCTGTCCCAACACTCACCCTGCTTGCTGTCTCTGGCTTCCTCTCAAGCTTTTCCTCCTGGGCCTTTCAAAGCTAAGAGCTTGGAGGAGGAGGTGAATTGCCAAGCCAGCAGAGACCCCACACACTGCCAGTAAAAGAGGATGGTGAGCATTGTGTAGACATGCAATAGAAGTCCTTCATGAAGTCCAAATGTAGCTGGTGTCTTGTTGCTTTACCTGGCCACCCTGCGTACTGGGCCACTTGCCTTTCTGCAGGGCCGGGTCCTATGGGAGGGACAATGCGTTGGCTGGTGTCCATCTTGTGGAGCTGAAGGTGACCAGTGGCAGAGAAGCCAGAGTGCTGGACATCTAGAGTCCACTGCTCTCGGAGAAGAATCACCCCTTAGCACACCGCCTCCGATTACAAATGTGGACAGCCGCACTCTCCACTTACACAACCAACTTTTCTTTTTTTCTGATGGATGAACTCCTGGGTTTAAAAGATTACAGTAATCATAGGAGGACAGTGTAAATCGAATCCGATAGCAATAACTTCCAGAGAAGGTCAGGCCCAAGTGAAATGTTACCAAGCAACAGGCATTTTGTTTGCAAAATACAATCAAAGAGCATTGATGAGAAGTTCTTGGCTGCAGCCAGTCAGCACTTTCTGCTAACAGCTTTATAGAGGGAAAGAGAGTAAATCTTCATAAATCAGAGTCCCTGGAGCCCTTTCTGAAAATGTTGTCCTCCTCCCTGACAGGGAGGAGGACCGAGCCCAGGGCAAATCTGTTTGCTGCTGCCTGCCTGCCTTCTCTTTCCTGTTCCTGCTTTCTTCATTTCTTTTACCTTTTAACCTGTTGCAGTCCCCTTATCTCTTAGCCCCTGGGTCCTCAGGGTGCCTTGTCTGTTCCTATGTGGCTCTGATGTGTAGTGGCCTCTGGTCATCACAGGCCCACTATGTGTGGTTGTATCACGTCCTGACCCAAGTGTCCTACATCGCGGAATCAGTCACTGCTTTGCCTTCTCAGGAGTGGCCTGCATGAATAGGTAGTTTGTTTTCCATTTTTTTAAAAGTACAGTTCAATGTCAGGTAACAGAAATATATCATGAAAAACTTAACATCGAGCAGTAGTTGTTTATGGTCTAAAGCTCTTAAACACAGTTATTCAACAGACAAATTTACAAAGCTGAGACTGGTGTTCTACTTTTTCCACTGTTATTCCTTGGCTTAGTCCAGTGTGGGTATCTTAGACCCCTTGGTCTTTGTGTGTGAATGTTCATAGCCGTGTTTCTTCTCTAGAGATACTGTCTTCTACATAGCTGCTGACCTTCGGTTACTTGTGTTTCACTATAAAATTTGAGCAACTGAGCAGATAACTTAGGATTGTGCAAGAGATTAGTTAGTAACTGTAAGACTCTCATTGGCAAGGTGAAATTCTTTGATGCTATGCAGATAGTGTAGCTGGGTACACAGTGAGGGATTTAATGGTATTTGCTAAAATAGATGATAAATGAGTAGATGTGTGGGTTTTTTAAAATGTATTTAGTACAGGGTCTCAATACACAGATCAGAGTCATAGTGATCCTCCTGTTTTCAGCCTCCCAAATGCTGGGGTTATACACGTGCGCCACCACACCCAGTTTCAGTGTACCCCTGGGGCAGGGGTGGCACATAGATGTGGTTTTATACATACCAAATAAGCAGGTACATTTATAGGTGATTCTGCCCCTCCTTTTTGGTTTTGTGCTCCCTTCTGAGTCCAGAAGGAGATCAAAATTAAATTTTTGGTAACATATATGGGGTCTACTGAGCTGTAACTGTACTTTGTTAAGCCTACCTCTTTTTGGAGCAATGTCCCCCCAAAATATGGGGTGCAAGGCTCCAGTATGCTTCCTTCATACATAATTGAACCAGTGTTGCTAATTATTTCTTTCTTTTTATATTAAAGAAAAAAAAATCCCATGTAGTTTCAAAACAAGATAAAAGGAGGGCAACCCGATTAATACATTGCATATTGTTATCTTTAAATTAGTTATTCAGAGTACAAAATAGGGGCATTTGATTGTCCAAACAGTGTTATCATAAATCTTTCTTTTAATGAACTAAGAGAAATTTAAGAGAAATTAGTAGTATAACTATCTAAACTATTGTATACACACGCACAGTTACACACACATGCACACACACACACACACACACACACACACAATTTGCTTTTCCTTTTTTCTCCATGCCCACACCTAAGTTAGTTAGTTAGTTAGTTTGTTTGTTTGTTTGTTTGTTTGTTTCTTTCTTTCTTTCTTTCTTTCTTTTCCTGATCATTCCTCCTATTTTGCAGTATCTGTTATACATTATGGACCTTGCTTACTCTTTTAGATTTTCACATTAGGGAGTTAATACAATGTTAACACATGTGCTTCTGGTTTATTTCCCTTTTGAGTCTAGACATGAGTTGCATCCATTTACCTATAATAGTCTCCAGGTTATCCTTCTTTATGGCTGAGTAGTACTCCACAGCACAAAAAGACATATCTTTTTTCTCCATTCCTGGGCTGTTTCTGAGATCTAAGTGTTAGAAATTGTGGTGCTATAAATGTGGTGCACATATGTCATGTGGTGTGATGTTTTCATTTCTTCTGGGAAGATAAACCAGACAGGGAAGAGCTGGGTCAAATCAGATTTCCAACCCTAGGTTTTTGAGGAATCTCTATACTGATTTCCACAGTAATTTCACCAGTCTACACTTCCACCAACAGCGGAGAAGGGTTCCTTTTCTCCATAGAGCCAGCAGCGTTTGTTATTGGTAAATTTCTTATTTAAAGTGATTATTTCCAAGGTGCAATAGAATCTCATGGTATTAATTTGCACCTCTCGAATAACCAAGGATGTTAAATTTTTTCATATATTTATTTGTATTTTTTTCATCTGAGAGGTGTATATTCATTTCAGATTTCCATTTTTTGATTGGGTCTTTAAATTTGAGAGGTCTGGTGTTATCTTTGAATTCTTTATATGTTCTCAGTAGCTATCTCCCTGGCCCCTTTAGGAGTTTAACCTATTCCATCTTTCAGCAGAGTTAGTGTTTCTGTTTTAACATTTAGATATTTGATATATTTCAAAATTAGTTTAGCACATGATGAAAGATGTGGGTCCAATTTTATCTTTGATATATGCAGAACCAGTTTTTCCAGCACTGTTTATTAAAGAGGCCATCTTCCTTCCAGTGAATGTATTTGGTGCTTTTGTCAAAGATAAGGTGGCAGAGTATATGAGGAGTTGTTTCTGCATCTTCTAATTGGTTCCATTGATCTTTGGGTCTTTTTTTTTTTTTTTTTTGGTCAGTACCATGCTGTTTTCATCAAAGTAGCTTTATAATATAATTTCAAGTCAGGGACTGTGATGTCTCCTGTCTTGCCTTTGTTGCTCAGAATTGCCTTTGCTATTCTAGGTCTCTTCTCATTTCCAGTGAATTCTAGAATTGTTTTCTTTGACTCTGTGAGATGTGCTTTTGGAACTTTGATCAGAATTGCACTAAATCTGTGTAACAGTTTTAGAGGGACAGCCATTTTCACTATACTGGTTCTTTCTACCCATGAGCAAGGGATATCTTTCCATTTTTGTATTATTTATTTATTTATTTTTAAAATTACTTTTAATAAGAAATTATAATGTGACAGTTTCAAAACATGTTAGTAATACATTCCCAGTAATTGGTACAGTGCATATTGTTGTCCTCATTGGAGTTATACAGGACACAGGGTGTAGACATGATACATTTTCTAATGGTTATTAGTACAATAGATTTCTTCTCTTTGATCTAAGAGAAGGTAGTTGTATATACAGATTCCTATGTCTGTCTGCCTTTCTCTCTCTCTCTCTCTCTCTCTCTCTTTCTTTCTTTCTTTCTTTCTCTTTTTTTATGCTGCAGTGATTTGTAGAAAGCAAAGCATAACTAGTGAATTTCACAAGGTTTTCTCTCCCAGGAAGAAAAGGTCTGAATATAAAGATTCACTTCTGATAAAACTTTGTATTTCTATTGAGTCTGTCTCTTTACCATTTGCCACTTCCACTGTGAGCTACGAATAGCAGCAGAAAGTGTGGAAGTTCCTTAGAGCTCTGCCGGGGCAGTGGCCTGCAGGATGGCCCATCCTGCTTTGGTTGGCCCTGCCACTGCCATAAAGCTGGTATGCACTGGAAACTTGCGTTTCAAAATGCATGATATGATTTCAAAATGGGGAATCAAATTAGGTGATGCCTGAGTTAGGGATTCCTCTGTGTTCCAGGGTTTTCTGTTTTCATTCTGCATGTCAGATATACATATATATATATATATATATATATATATATATATATATATATATATGTAGATATAATTGGACTCAATGTATAAAGTCCACCGCATCATCTCTGTCAGAAAGATTTGTTACTACATTTGAGAAACATGTTTGCTTCACATACGTGGTACAGTTTCTCAAAGTATTTGAGATGATTACATAGTTTTTTTTAATTGAACTGCATTTTCATATAAAAAGAAATCTAAAGATTTTTAGTTACAATCTTAGTTAAAAGTTTTATAATGAAACAAAACCAAAAGCCTGGTCTTGAAATTCTTTTATGGTATAAACTATATTTTGAGGTTGGAAGCATTATCATTCGTCAACATTTTTTCCCTCTTAAATAGAATATTTGCCTCTTTAAAAACTTTTGCACTGCTGAAAAATTTATTTCAGACCTGGGTCTATTTTTTTCTCTATCAAAAAGCATGAAATTGGAACATAGGGTAAGATTTAAAACATATTTAGATGTTTTGCATTACAAATAGTAGATTCTATCACTTCTAATCACTGGTTTTTAATACCAGATTAAATTGATGTCTTTCCTCTCTTTGGAAGTTTTCACTTCATGTACTCGTATACTAGGCTTAAAAGTTATCAGTTGAAATAGACTATTACTCCTTATGATCTAGGAATTAGGCTCTCATTTTCAAGAAGAAAGAGGGTGAAGTGTTCCAGGAGTATTTCCTGTTTCGTTTTGTTAGTTGGCAGTTTCACATTTCTCCATCTAGAAAGGCCTTTGTGTTTTAAACCTTGAATGATTTGTAAAGTTCATTTGGGAAAAACCTGGAGATGTAAAGAAACACCTGTTATTAAATTACACTTTATCACTGAGCTCACAACTGACCCTCTGTAATTATTTGTGAAAGTCTGTATTTATAATAGAATAATTTACAATATGTTTGGCTTGAGTACAATAATGCAGCCAAGACTGAATACCACAGAATTGCGGGGACTGTACACCAGGTCCTTGTGCAGTTGGTGTTGAGTTATTCTCGGTGTCTGTAGAGGCCAGTCTTCCTTTGCTGCATCTTGAACCCCAAGATGTTGATGAGGGATGCTGCTTACTTTGCGCTTCAGCAGGACTTTGTACTGCGCAGGTGTGTGAACCTGGTCCGTTGCTTTGTGCATTATTTTCTCTCTCCCCTTTGAAGACAGAGTAAAGAGAATGCTGAGCTCAGTTGGTTGGAATGCCTTGAATTTGTGGACTTGATTCCTGACATTTAGATTTTCTCACTTCTGAGCTGTGTCCCCAACACCTAGATTGTGAGCCTATTGGCCCCCCAAAACTATGGGGAGTGCAGATACGTCAGCACAATCCCTCACCACTCTTAGGAAGTAACTACAAGTGTATGAGACCCTGGCATGGCCCATTAGTGGGGATGGGGGAGAAGGTAGCACAGTAAATGGAAAGTGGCACTTGCCTGTGGGACCTTACAGTGGCTGAACAAGCTGGCAGCCACACGAGAGCCCACTGAGGTCTGTTCTCTAGAACTAAGAAAATAGGTACAAAAATGGAATTTTGTGGTCTGATAATCCTGTCATCTTGGGTCCAGTTGATTGGGACAGCCTCTCTGTTGCCACTGTGAGCAAAGTAGATCCTTATAATGTAAATAGATTTGTCAGAATCTCATTCCCCAACTCTCCTCATGAACCTGCTCTCTGGACCACTTCCTGCTGAAGGCTGTGGTGCGAGATCAGAGCCCACCCCTGCCTGGCGCCATTCTGGAGCTCTGCTAGCCTTGGGATTGGGAATTTGGTTGAGAGCCCAAATTCAATTCATTTCCTAACGTGTTTCCAGTGTTTGAAGAGTTACCTTTCTATAACACAGAGCTTTATTTATTTACCTATGGGGGCCAGGAGGGAGAGTTCACTCACAAAGCTATTTTTAGGTTCATCTATTTATTTTGATAAATAATAAATGCTGATAAATAATAAATTTTGATAAAAATTTTGATAAATTTTGTACATTTTGATAAATAATAAATAATAATAGTTGACTTTTACACTTTCTAGCTGTGCTGATGTACCCTTGATTTCTATGAAGCGGCAGTCATTTCTCTTGCTTTAGATTTATTTTTATCATCTCCTATGCTTGTATGACACTGCCCTATTGTTTTTAATTAATTAATTAATTAATTAATTAATTTTTGTCTTTTTTGAGACAGGGTGTCGCTATGCAGTTCAGGGTGGCCTTGAGCTCAGTTTTGAAGCCCAGGCTGGTCTCGAACTCGCACCAATCCTCCTGCCTCAGCCTCCCCAGTGCTGGGATTACAGGCGTGTGCCTCCATGCCCGGCTCTATTTTTAGACTATAGGTAAAGATTCATCATTTTAGCCCTGGGAATTAAGCAGTAAGCACCTGTGCAGTGTTACACAACCTCTGCGCTGTCCATCTCCAGTAATCTTAATCGTCTTAAGCTGAGACTCCATGTATGTTGGAGAGTGGTGACAGCTGATCTCCCCCCAGCTACCATGGTCCTTTCTGCCTCTATGAATTCACCCAGCCTCCCTGACCTGGAATTGTACTGTTTGTCTTTTGTACCCTTTTGTATTTTTCAAGGCTTGCCTATGTTGTCGTATGTGTCAACATTTCACGGTCTGACCTGGCTGAGTTTGTCTTTGCCCTTGAACCTGTGTCTTACTTCCCCAACAGGATAATGTAGTCCACATATTAGGATACTTCTGCTATTTGCTACTGTTTCTTTTTTCTAACTCTGTTTCCCTCAATATCTTGCATACTATAGAAGTGTAAGTACTTGCAGTTGTTAATGATGAAGCAAGATAAAGAAATATAAAAAAATGTTTTGAGGTATGTAGTATTTCCAATACTATGTTATTTTTTTATTTACATGGAGAGAGTATTTGAGTTGTTTTTCCCAAGCTCCATTAAATGGGGACCCAGATCCATTTGTATGCTTATTTTATTTATTAGTTGACATACAATCCTTGTCTGCTCATCTTGGATTGTGTAATAATAGGAGCAATAGCCACGATGCATGTACGGGCCTGTGATGAGGAAAATTTAAATAGGTTTGTCTGGGCCGGCAAGATAGCTCAGCACCTGCTTAGGCAAGCTTAGGCAAGCACGGGGACTGGATCTCGGTCCCTGGCACCACATGCCATACCAGCCTTGCCCCCAGGGCCAGCTAAACCAGTCAGAGTGCCGGCATAGTGGTGCATACGTGTAATCCCAGCACTGGGGAAGCTGTAAACGGGAGGATCACTATGAGTCCGAGCTGCATAGTGAGACCCTGCAACAACCAAATCCATTAAGTATAAATAAATAAAAATAGGTATGTCTGATTAAACGTGACCTGTTTTGCTGTTGTTTTTGTATTTGGATCAAGGATAAGGTGTTCAAATACCACAATAAGTGGGAGGTAAGAGCTGAGTCTCCTATTCTAGGAAGTTGGAAGGGAAGAGGCGGGGAGTTTCTTTCTCTTAGAGAAATAGACCTTTATCCCCGAGTGGTTCTGAAAAGCAAAGACAGCTTTACATGTGTGAACCTCATGGTGGAAACTTACGTTTTTGTATTGAAAAAAGAAGCAGATTAATGGAAGTGCAAATTCATGATAACTATCAATTTGTGTCACACACGATGGAAAGTTACAGTGATGTAGAGTATCTCGTGACGCATTTCCTTAGGCTGGGCACATAGTCACTGCTCTGTGAGGAACAAAAGTCTTGTGCTGCAGTTCTACCATGTGTTGTATTGGAAGAACATGCCTAAATGAGCCTTTGCTTAAGGCTTTTAAAGTAAATAACACATACGAGGAGACAGTTTCTAGCCTTGCTGTGATGAAATGTTGCTGGCTGGCTCTCTGCTCAGAATCAGGTGTTCACAGAGAGGGTGACAAAGGTGCTATTCAGGCAGGGCAGCAGAGAACACAGGCAAACCGATTGTTCCTCACCCAATCACTGGCTGGGCCATTAGGAATGCATGGATTGAGATGTCATAACTAGTATTTTCTTTTTTAAAAAAAGGATAAAAATCTTTTCCCATATAGCATGCTAGTAGTGATATGCTTTCTTAGAAAGGTCTGTTAAAATTCACTTCTACACAACACACCGCTCTCACCCACTCCTTTCTGCCTGCTTGGCATTGCAACGTAGACTCTTCAGTGGCACTCTTTTAGGTCAAAATGTGAAATTTAAAACTGGTTTGTTTCACAGAAAGTCTCAGCTTCATTTAGGAAGCTTTTTCTTCTTTTAATACAATTCACAAAACAATCTTAAGGCCGTTCCATGCACCTTGGCAGCCGACCATGCAAGCATGCCTGTGTCTTGCCACTCATGGCCCTGAGCCGTGGCTGCCTCACTTACCTGATGGATAGTGCTCTCTGGGTAGTTTTACAAGCCCTTTCTACCCTTCCCCTCAGCAGCACCTGTCCTGTCACCCACAATTCACAGCTGGTTTTGCTTGTCTTCTAGCACTAGTCACAGGCAACTGAGTTTTCCAGACCCCAAGTGGCTTTTAAAGAACGATTTCAACTGGCTTTTACCCTGGCAGTTATATTACCTAGCTGTTGTTCATAACAGCCTGAGGAAACAGGTCCAGCTCATGGGACATGCTTAACCCCAAGTTATCCCTGGGAAAAGCACCTTCCAAGTACTAAAATCTCCTGTGGCTATGTGGGTGTGCTGTAGCCAATGATAGTTATTCTTTTCTTTTTCCTTTTTTTTTTTTTTTTTTTTTTGTGTGTGTGTGATAAAAAAGATAAAATAGCAGTGAAATACTTTCAAAACAGATTAGTAGGATAGTTACAATAATTAATACATTGTATATTGTTGTCTTCATAGTAGTTATTCAGAGGACAAGATGCAGACATGATATCTTTTCTAAACAATATGAGTACAAACCTTTCTTCTCATTGAACTAAGAGAAAATAGCTGTATATCTGTCCTCACTCATATATATCTTTTTCACAGCCCTTTATACTTTTGCAAATTTAGTAACATGTGACACAAGATTGCCTAGCAACCAACATCTCACTTTAACCACACAGGATGTTCACCTCAGGACTGATGCAGCTTGTTTGCTTTAGGCACTGAGGCCTATTTCTTTTTTGAATGTATTTGGTACTGGGTCTCAGTATGCAGCTGGACTCGTAGTGATCCTCATGTTTTCATCCTCCCAAGCACTGGGATTACAGGCGTGCACCACCATGCCTGCACTTGGTGGCCGGCTCAGTGTGCCTGGGGGCAGGGCCGTGCAACATGTGGTACCAGGGATTGAACCCAGGTCCCTGCGCTTGCCCAAGTAGGTAGTTAGTCCACTGAGCTATCTTACTGGCCCTTGATGATGATTTTGCTACAAGAGGATGTTTTATCTACATAAGGCAAGCCAGAGATCATGTTCCCATGTTTCCTGGGGGCGCGGCACAAAGGTGCCCCATGTTGGCGTGATGGTTGTTGCTGTCAAGGCCAGGTCCTCTGTGGCTGTGGGCGGTAGCCATTCTGTTCTTAGGACAAACATCCTTGCTTGTAGCATTCTGAGAAACCACTCTGATTTCTAAGACCTTATTTATAGGAATTTTTTTTCCCCATTTGCCAATGATCTAGGTGGGATTTCTGTTTTTCAGGCTGGCAGCATGGGCACCCTCTGAGGTGCATTTCCTCTCCCAAGAAGCTTGTGTCCGGTTTTCTTGTGGGCACATCTGTTGCTCTTTTTGCGCACCAAGAACAGATTGACCCAGCTGTCCTTTCATTTTCAGATTTAACTGAAGAACGCCTGGGGGACGGCAGTTCAGCAGACAACACAGAGGCTTTCAGCGACAAAGATGCTGACCAGAGGAGCTCCCCAGATGTGGCCAAAAGTAAGAGTTGCTTCCCTCCTGAAAGTCCTGAAATAGTGTCTGTGGATGAAGGTGGCTATGCCGCCCAGAAAAACGGAGGCAACCCTGAGAGCCGCCCAGAGAGCCCCAAGTACCACGTGGAGCAGAACCACCTCCTGATCGAGGGCCCATCTGGAACCGTCTCTCTGCCCTTCAGCTTGAAAGCCAACAGGCCGCCTCTTGAAGTGTTAAAAAAAATCTTCCCCAACCAGAAGCCCACCGTGCTCGAGCTCATCCTGAAGGGCTGTGGGGGGGACCTGGTGAGCGCTGTCGAGGTCCTGCTGTCCAGCCGGTCCTCGGTGAGTGGAGCCGAGCGAACTTCTGCCGAAGCCGAGAGCCTCGTGCTGCCCTCCAACGGGCACATCTTCGAACACACCTTGAGCTCCTACCCCATCTCCTCATCCAAGTGGTCTGTGGGCTCAGCCTTCCGAGTCCCAGACACGTTGAGGTTTTCTGCAGACTCGAGTAATGTTGTCCCCAACCCCTTGGCTGTGCCCCTGCAGCACCCTTTTCCCCAGCCACCCCGGTATCCACTCATGCTGAGGAATACTTTGGCGAGAAACCAGTCCAGCCCATTTTTGCCCAACGACGTCACCCTCTGGAACACCATGACCCTGCAGCAGCAGTACCAGCTGAGGTCCCAGTATGTCAGTCCCTTCCCTGCTAACTCCACCAGTGTCTTCCGAAGCTCACCTGTCCTCCCTGCCCGAGCCACGGAGGACCCACGGATCTCCATCCCGGAGGATGGGTGTCCAATTGTGACAAAGCAGTCCCTTTACACAGAGGAGGACTATGACGAGCGGTCTGACTCCTCAGACTCGAGAATCCTCAACACATCATCCTAAAGTGACCCCTGGGGTAACCCAGGAGAGGCCACATCTAGTGTACCCCTTGCCTTCTGTGACTGTGCTTGATATTCTATACATTAGCAATAAAACATAACTTATTTAATTTCTTGCACTTCACTGGAAAATGCCAAATAGCTCTGCTTTGTGGCTTTAGTGCTGAATGTTTATTGTAAAAGAGTCTAATGCTAAGCGTAGTCTTGGGGAGGCTGGTCTGTGGGAGATTCCTGTGGGGATGCAAAGCTGAAGGTCTTGCTCCTCAACTCAACCTGGAAGGTTAAGTCAAACAGTATACATTATATTAACAGTAATACAGTATACTTGAATGCAATCTTGTAAAAGGGGATTCCTCAGGATATGTGAGGCCTAAAGGAAGTGGCTTGGTGGCAAATGGACTGTAAACAGGGACATTATGTTCATACACTTAAAAAAAAAATCCTTCTTGCATTTTAAAAAGAGCCTGCACTTCAGAACTTCTGAATCGAGTGAACTGCTCAGGCTTGGATGGTTTTCAGAGACAAATTCCATTAAGAATTATTCTTTTCTCATGGCTGAAGTGAAACATGTGCGATGTCAATGTAAAACCCATCCCAGCTGTGAACTGCATGAAATGTGTTGTGAAATGAACACGAGATTAAGCTTGTCAGGTTAATGTAGCATGCTAAGGACTCTAGGAAAAAAAAAATAAACTAAGGAGATGCTCTTGGTTTATGTCATTTCTGCTTGTGGAAGGAGACTTTACAAATGGGAACGGTGTAAAAACTGCTTGCTACTCCAGGAGTCAGGAACAAAGACAGTAGTTAAACAAGACATTTCTTAATGTCTTAATTGCGAATGCACAGCTTTAGAGCTGCAGCCAGAATGCCGAAAATGGTTCAATCATCCGTTTGTTTCTTCAACAGACATTTACAGGGTGCTTGCTGGGTATAAGAGCATGCTATTGTTTTCCTGCTCACGTTACCTGGGAGTCCAAGAGAGGTGGAGATTACAGTGGAGAGGCCCATAAAAAAAGACTAAAAATGCAAAATGACAATGTATAGTTTTGAGCGCAGGTGGGAAGCAGTATGCTTAGCTCCGAGCCTGGCGTGGAAAGTGCTCACTAAGTACACGAAAGCTATTGCCTCAGCAGCTTTGAATTCCACGTAAGTTAGATGAGAATTTTCTCTTTCTCATTGGAGAAGATGCCATTCTCCTTTCAGGAATGCTGAGAGCCCCCCCCCCCCCTTTAATGAAGGTCCCTCAAGGGCACTGAATGTAACAATCTTCTCTGTGGCTGTTTCTAGACAGAATGTCCAAGCAGTGATGCTCAGTGGTGCCCCCCCCCCCCCAGCCCTTCTCTGACTTGCTGTTTCCATTCCTCCAGAGTGTGTGAAAGAAAGCTATGATGGCTGCTTAGGGGAGACAAGCAGTTATGAAGGTGGGAGAGAAAGTAAGTAAGCAAATGAAGAGAAGCCCTGCCAGGTCCAGAGTGCAGAGGGAGTTTGCAGTGTCAGAATAAACCTCGAAGGGCTCTTATAACTAACTCAGTCTGAGAGGCTCCCAGCACAGGACTGGTCTTGGGACAAAGAGGGTCTTATAGAAGACACCCCAACCTTTCTGCTTGTTTACATGGGCATTTCTAGAGAAATTTCGGAGAGGGGAAATTTGACTTCTATTCCAAGAATGTTTAAAAGTAAACAGTGTGTTGTTGAGGTGCTATGCAGACTTTGATGTTTCCATGAGAAAGAAAATAATTTTCCCCTGATTTAAAGACACACATTCAGGACATTTCATGTGCCCATGATGTGCTGCTATGTAGGCCTGCCTAGATAAATGTTTTTAGATTTTTTGTTTGTTTGTTTGTTTTGTTTTTGCGGGACCAGGGTTTGAACGCGCAGCCTTGCACTTGCCAGGCAGGCGCTTGTGCCACAGAGCTATCGCCCTGATCCCCTGAAAAGGTATTTTCAACTCCAAAGTTTTTCCACATTTATTTAACAGACAACAATGATAAAATACTACATGACTCCAACTTTCACAAAGTCTGCTTCTCGATATCACTTCTCCAGGATGAGTGACCCGGATTGGACACAGGTTGGCTGATGGGTGCTCTTCTACCTCGATTTCACCTTCAGGCCCTCACTGGCACTGACTTCTTTATGGTAGCCAGAGAAATGGGGTTGTCTGAAAACCAGTTAATTCATGGGTTAGTGCAAGTATGTTTGATCCTCCATAGAATCCTCTGAAGAAAGAAATGTTGCTTTGCCAGGGTAAGAGAGGTCGGGGTCAGAAGTGAGACCTATGGTGCCTAAGTATCTGTCAGTATCTGAACACCGGCTTAACACAAAATACACCTTTACCTGTGGGCTCTAGAGTCGTTTGATCTCAAGGTTAGGAGAGCAAGTGTCCTGAGCCACCTGAGAGAATGCAGGACGTTCCCGAAGAGGACATGTCCCATGTTCCATGCTCTGCCTCCAGTGTTACTGTTTTGCAGTCCTGATAATGGAAACCCTCTTAGAAAAGTAGAAAAAACAAAACAAAACAACACACCAAAAAAACACTCTAACTTAGCTGTCAAAGACCAGCCTGGCCCAGCATGTAGATTGCAAGAGAACAGGTATATTCGTCTGCCCAGGACACTCACTTTGGCATGAAACTGAGTAGCTGCAGACACACAGAACAAAAGCACTCAATTTCAAGTTCAGTTCTGTCTGAAACACATAACATCTGCGTGTTTGGCTGTATAGTTCCAGTTTCATCAGGCGATGGAAACTGCAAGTCAGTTGGGTCTGATGGAAAGTGAGTTCACTGTGTGTGTCCTCCCTGCTGGTGGGGCTCCTCTCGCTCCTCGCCTCTGTGTAAAGATTTTTATGTTTCACCTGAGGTGCTGTGAAATGGGTTAGTCAGGTTCTAGAATGTTCTGTCTCAACATAGTTCAGATGTTCAGAGGCTGAACTTGTGGTGTGGATGCCTGGGGTCCCTGAGTTCAAATCCATGGTAGCCTAGGTGGCATATTCTTTTTTTTTTTTTTAATCATTCTTTTAGGTAATTTGCAAACTCACTGAGATTTTCTTCGTCGTTATGGCCTTGGTTTTTGTCTCAGTTCTATACCAGGTAGAAGAACTGAGGGCTTTCAAGTCTCATGCTGAGATTTCTGCATTGTGCCTCGTGCCATCTTTTCTTTGGCAAGGTGTTTCCATGCCATAAGCAGTATTAGCGTGTACCCTAGACCTACTTCAAATAGCTTTGGCATTAGTTCGAGGTCAAAAATGCTGGTTTCTAGAAATTTCTTATTGGAAGAAAGCAGACAGCCACATAAATATGCTACTTTTTTCCCAAGAAGAAAGCTAGGGTTTTTGTTTTTTTTTTTTGTGCTATGGATCCTTCTAGTTTCATTATTCTATATTAACTGGTAACTCAGGAGAGAAATTTTGCCCTGTGGCTTTGAGTTTTAAGAAATGTCAACACTCCTGGGGGCCCGGTGGGATGGCTCAGTAGTCTAAAGCACCTGCTTGGGAAAGCTTGGGCGGCTTCAGGGACCGCAGTTCGATCCCTGGCACCTCAGGGTGCGCCAGCCCTGCCCTCGGGGCAGGCTGAGCTGGCCATAAAAATGAGTGAATGAACAAACAAAGGTTCTGAAACAAGAAAAATAAATAAATAAAATTTAAAAATTCTTTAAAAAAAGTCAACACTCTTGATGGGGGGAGCAGTTAATTTCATAGGTGAATTGAGAGCCAAGGTTGAATGTGAGGTAAATGGCTTGGTTGAAATTACTTACACGGCAACACAGGGGCGGCAGGTACCTGAGAAAAAGGGCAGTGGATTCTGGACCAGTGATCCAAGCTGATAATCAACAGGCTTCTAAGAGCCAGAGAAATAGATCTAGAGAAGGGGGCAAGAAGCATCATAGCAGTCAGGTATGTAGGGTGTGCTCTCTAAGGACGCCTCTTCTAAGACTCTCAGTGTGTCCATGGGTAGATTGGGCCAGAGGTGATGGAGGGGGGCATCTTGGGAACATTTGTTGGGTGCCCAGAAAACAGGCCTTGGCAGCACTTGAACCGACATATTTGAAAAACGAACTTGATTTCACTGTGTACTGTTTCAATGATTCATTCTTTATATGTGCATTTACTCAGCAGAAGTGAGCCAAAAGGAAGATGGATGCTGAATTTATATGTTAATTTTAATACTGAAGCTATTCTATAGTTGAAGAATAAGATCAATGCTTCAATTTCATTTCTTATGTGGTACTGAATGTTGTCATTACTGGGGGCAAAAATCATTCCCAATGCATCCTCCCCAAGTTCCAATCTCTGAGGACAGCGGAGTCTGTGCAGGGGCGATCTTGCCTTTTGCTGATGCTCTGCTCAGGATATGCCTCACTGTTCCCACAGTGCCACTGGCTATTTGAATGTCAAGGGTAAACAGCCAGGGTAGTGGTTTTTCCTTTAATTACAATGAAGTTTACTAATTGGATTCTGGGACTTGGCTGGGGTTGCTGGCCTATATCAACAGTGTCATGTATCCCACAGGCAGAGCTACAGGACTTAACCGAAGGTAAACTGAGCATTTGCTGGGAAAAATGATTCCTCCAGAAGGCCCGAGGCACTACCTGATGGTTTTGGACCACTGATGCAGGAGTCCAAAGGCCTGTGGAAAAGTCTTTGGAGGAAAATTTCCTGTTTCCGAGCTGATGGACACTGGCTCTTAAGGAGGCTGGTGGGAGAGTTGGGTCAGAGACGTTTCTCAGCCCCGGGGGGCTGCTACGCACAGCGCGATAGCTCCGCCTTCTCCCTGAGTTGCTGTCTCTCTAGGCAGCCCCTAGCCTTCCTCCATGGCCTCTGCCTTCCTGGGTGCTGGGCGCCCTAGGCTGCTGCAGTGGCCTGGATTCTGTCTATTGCACCAAAGGATCCAGCCAACGGGACAGATGAGGGCGCAGGTCCCCAGTGGTTTCCCTTTCTAAATTAGTCAGACCACAAAAGGGTGCCTTTTTGGGAGGAGCCTCTTTCTGCTCCTCCAATAGAACATCAAAATGTGTCAGAGAACCTGGGGAGAAACAGGAAGGACGGTGCATGCCTAACAAGAAAACAACCTGAGGCTTAAAGGTAGTTATGGAAACCCCGGATAAATGCGACCAGCTCACCATTGGGCTGTCCCCTTTGAGAAGACAGGAAGCAGTTTTGTTAGTTTCCAAAACCATCCATGGGGCTTAGAATTGCAAGGCAATTTGGAAAGAGGGACATGGAGCTAACTTTCACTGAGCACCTACTATTTGTACTTGTTAGGGTAGTGCTTTCTCCATTGTGATGTGCTGGAGATGGAATCCTGGGCTCTGAGAAACTAGGCTTGGGCGCCACCAGTGAAGGACAGCTCACTCCAGATCAACCTGACGTGGCACCTCAGGATGCCGCTGGCTGACCCAGCTCAAAGGCGGCTCAGGCTCCCAGCAGCTCAGGGCAGATACCATCTGGAGCTGCCAGTTAAGCATAGATAGCACTGTGTGGAAGACGAAGCGGGCAGTGGGAGGAACCGCTTGGAGCAGCCTCTGATTTCTGCAGTTGCCTGTCTCTCAGGGCGATCTGTGGCCCAGCCAAGCTCCCGTCTCACGCAGTCAGCCCTGTAGGTCCCTGCGGATTCACATCTTCAAGAAACACTGTCTAGTGTTGAAAACACTGTATTCAGAGTTTTGAAAATTGGAAATGTGCTGCTTCTTAGCATTGTTTATACCCACAGAGGAAATGTTACTAATTCAACACCAATTTATTCAAAGTAGCAACTCAAAACCCCTGCTAGATGTTTTTTGGGTTTTTTTGAGACAAGATTCTGCTATTCAGTTCAGCCCAGCCTTGAGCTCACTTTATAGACCAGGCTGGTCTCGAACTCACAACAATCCTCTTGCCTCAGCGTCCTGAGTGTGAGGATTACAGGTATGCAGCACCACACCTGGCCTTTTAATATTATTTCTATAAATCTAATAATCTAAATCCAACCTAAATGAAAATGAATTTACCAGAAAACAAGTCTATTCAAGAAATTTGTTTTGCAAAATAGATTGGAATTAGGTGACACAAAAGCAAGCATTTAGAAGGCGCCTTTCGGGTGCTAGCCATCCTTCTAAATGACTGGGGTCTGTTATTTCATTTAATCTCAGTGGCCACACAAGGTTGGTAGATTTCAATTCCATTTGGCAGCTCAGGAAACCAACAGCGCTCAGCCTAAAATCCACCCTGCGGATGTGGTTGATGTGGACTTCCGTCTCCGGTGTGGATCCAGTCTTTGGGTTTGGAACTTCTGGAGCCCTCGTCCAATCGCACGCTTTCGGCTGGTTTGAGCGCGGCCACCCGCAGAGTTGGCACCCGAATTGTGGCCCCGGGAGGCCGTGCGAGGCCGAACGGAGGGGTGCGGCTGCAGTGGGGCCTCGGGCCACAGATAGCTGAGCGCAGCACCGTACACCGCAGCCCCAGATTAGCGAATTTTCCTGGCTCTGCTGCCCCCTGGAGGTGGGTGAGGTACAGGCGCGAAACCGGCTTCTCCCCTCCCCTAGTGGGTCTTGCGCAGCCCTCCCAGCCCGAGCCAGACTGGGGAGGTTTTGGTGGCCTCTGCCGCATTCCGCTTCCCTCTCCACGGTCCCCGCAGTGCAGTCGCCCGAGGAGAGCAACCGGGCAGCAGGTGGTACCGCATCAGCTCAAACACAGATTCTCCGGGGCCACCGGGAGGAGGAGCAGTTCTAATCCCCAACTGTATGCTACCTGCTAGGCAAAAGCTAGGAAGCCGGGAAGCCGGACGACCGCTTCTCAAAACGCTGGCGATGGCTCGCGGGGTGGAAGCCCCGAGGTGCCATAGTAACGGAAGCCGGGACGCCACTAGACTCCTGGGTCAGGGCCTCGCGAGGGTCCCCTTCCAGGAACGAGAGTGCTAGAGAGCACTCCTGTCTGCAGATGAGCTTTAGGGAACCCAGCTTCACTGCCCTGAATTACCTGGCCCGAGGAGAAAGATACTGCTTTCGTGTGAAGCACTGGGGAATTTGTGCAGATCACAGCCTGGTCCAGGGGTGGGAGCGGGCTAAACGCGGATCTTGGCTCTCAGAGGAGGGCTTGGAAGGAGGAGGACCCAGAGAGTCAGGCTCTGTATTTCCAAACTGGGCTCCCTCTCCCAGGTTAGCTGAAGTTCAGCAGAGCTGCAGACTCTTGTACCTGGAGAAAGGCCCTGCGACTGTGGCCTCCCTAGCTGGGGCCCTGCAGCCCAAAGAAGCACAGCAGGGGAGGGAGGCAGCGCCCTCAGGTGGATTCTGTGTGACCAGTACAGTGTGTTTTCATTTGCAAATGATTGCCGACGTCTGCAAATCGGGGAGTCTCATAGTAGCATTTTCCCAGGTTTTCTGGCTTTTGTGGGAAAAGTAGACCCGGAATATTTCATGGAAACAAAGCAGTTGGTACCGGCTGTGATCTCCTTCATTTGTGCCTTGGTCTTGGGTCTGCGTTTGGGACAGATAGAGCGAGGTGCCTGACTCTTGATCTTTGCCCTGGGGCGATGGGAGCTGGTGCTGGCAACTTACCTCGACTGTTGCCCTTGCCAGGCTGACCTAAGATGCATCGCAGGACTTTCATCCCATACCCCCCCCCCCCTTGTCCTGGTAGAATGCGCCTCACCAGAGCGTAGGTAAGATCTGGGCCCTCCCTGTGTGTCGCTATTTTCAACTTTAAAACGAGAGCTCAACCATCCACATTTCCCAACTTTTCTGGCTACCGAACATTTCATTCTGTTGCCCTCTGAGGATATCATGCTTGTCTAACCCAAAACGTCCAGTATTACAGACAGCCTGGAAGTGCTGAAGGCTGGTCTGGTGGCACCCTCACATGGATCGAAAGGAAAACATTTTAGCATCTCCCCTTCATGAAAATTAATTAATTAATTAATTAATTAATACTGGAGATTTAACTCAGGACCTTGTGCTTGCCAGTCAGGTGTTTATACCACTGAGATATATCTCCCTGGCCCATGAAGATATATTTAGGCCCCTCATCGGTTGCCACCTTTATAGTCACTAAGGGCTGGGGACATGCCAGGCTGGTATGAGCAGAGCATGGGTGAGAAATGTTAATATTTCAGTGGCTTCACCCACAGAAAATCTTATTTTAAGAGTATAGAAAGTCTTCCCTGGAGTAGGTGGCTCTCTAGGTATGGCCCAAGATTCTGGCTTCTCTCTCACTTCTGCTGACCTTCTTAACCACGGTTTTCAAGGCCAGGGAAGAGCAGTAGAGGCTGTGAATGGCCTCACCTCAGCCCACGTGCCATTGTCTGGATCTGATCTCACTTATTGGGAGGGGCTGGGAAGGAGAGAAGGTTCTTGGTCGACACTACCAGCGGCCGCCTCAAGACTGTGTGGTGACAGACGGGGCCCTTTTTGGCCCCCAATACTACATTTGCTCATAGTTGGAGTGATGGTGTGTACGATTTGGATGCGCACTGGCTTCTGATTTGTAATAACTGCCAGCCCTGTGGAAGAGATACTAGCCATGTCCAAGGCCCATCTTCGCTTTCCTGATGCCGAGCGCTGCCCTTGCAGTCTAACTGTGGACAGGTACTGCTCAGCCTCACAACCGGTGTGCAGATGTATACTTTCCTCTCCCAAAACTATTTTATAGAACTAAAAAATAGGCTTTGTTTTTACTCAGACGATGTATTTGAGAAGAAAACTTAAGCAGGGAGTGGTGGCTCACACCTGTAATCTCAGAACTCGGGAGGCTGAGGCAGGAGGATTGGTGTGAGTTCGAGACCAGCCTGAGCTACAAAAGTGGGCTCAAGGCCAGCCTCAACTGCACAGCAAGACCCTGTCTCAAAAAAAAAGAAAAGAAAACTTGATCCACTGTGTAGTTTCCGTGGACCTTCTTTCTTAGGGGTGTTACTGGGGGATTGAAAGCAGGGTCAATTCACTGAGCTTTATCCTCAGCCCCTTTTACATTTTAAAAACTTATTTATTTATTTATTTGTTTATTTACTTATTTATTTGACACAGGGTCTGGCTAAGCAGCTGGGACTCATTGTGACGGTGCTGGGATTATAGGCATGTACTGCCATACTCAATTTCAGGCTGCACAGCACTTCCTGGGTTATCTCCCCAGCACCCCTTTTGAAATTTCATTTTGAGATATGGTTTCTGTAAGTTGCTCAGGCTGGTTTGGGACTTGGGATCCTACTGCCTGCCTGTGTCTCCTGCCTAGCTGGGATCACTGACTGGCATGTACCCGCAAGCCTGTCTGTGATCTGCTCTTTATGTGTGTGTGGTCTGGTGCAAGCCCTGGCGCCAAGTCACTTCTTCAGAACTTTGGAGTTGGTGTTGTAGGGTCCTCTCTTGGGGAACAGCTTGGCTTGGGCTGCAGAGGCTGTTGGAGCTCCAAGGTAAACCTGGATGTAAGATGAAGCTGGCATTACTTCGGCCAATGTCAGTGATTTGGCTTCAATTTGATGCTAAGTGGATTTGATTTTTGTCCCTGCGAGGAACTTGAACTGTTTTGCTCTTTTTGCTGCTTAGAGGTCCACATCTTACTCTGTGGCTTCCTGTCCTGCCCAACCCTGAATTCAAAACAAAACAAATTTCTTTTGTTGTTGTTATTATGAAATTATTGTTTTATCTTCCTTCTGGAGCAAGTCATGCATTAGCAGAGTTTCTAAGAGAAAAGACCTCAGAGGGGTCCCAGAACAGTTCTCCCTGCTCCCAGCTACCTGAAGGCAGCCAGCATCACCAGGTGTCGGGTGTCCTCCTGCACATGCAGGCCTGAGTGTTCTTTCCCTTTTTCACAAAGATTACATACTATATAATAGTTGTTTTATATTGCTTTCCACAAACCCTACTTACTGAAGGTAGTTTGATATCATTATTGATCTGATTTCATTCCATTTTTTAGCGTAGTATTCCAGTGTGTATGGCCATTCCGTAGCTTCTTCAGCAGCCCCCTTCTGGTTAGGATATTAGGGTTTCAAGTGCTCTATTGCGAATAGTACAGCAGGGAATAACTTTAGCTGTGGTACAGCATTCAACAAGTACAAGCTGAATAATAAAGTAATGAAGGAGAAACTTCCAGGCCCAAGGGCCTAGCTGGGTGTTGGTCATCCTACCAGATGCTGTTAAAACGGCCCTGCCATGGACTGTCCCAGGGTGTACTCTCCCCGTCGGTCTCAGCATGTCTGTTTCCCTACAGTGTGTTTTCAGTTGTCCCGATTTTCTATGACCTGAACAGCTCAGTATTCTTTTTTTTTTTTCCTGTTGGTGTGTGTGTGTGTGCGTGCGTGTGTGTGCATGCGTGTGCGTGTGCGTGTGTGTGTGTGTGTGTGCGTGTGTGCGTGTGTGTGTGTGTGTGTGTGTGTGTGTGCAGCATTTTGTTTCTCAGTGCTAGAGATTGAGTCCAGGGCCTGGTGCATGCTGGGCAAGTGCTCCACCACGGAGCTACGTCGCTAGGCCTTTGCCTTGGCCTATTGCATTTCAGGGTGAATGTATTTTCCTGTATTTTCACACCCTCTGCCTCAGCAAACAGGAGCTCTGGGAGAACGGCTCTGAACAGGCCCCTCAGCTCAGCGCAAAGTGGGCAGAACCGTTGCCACCAGCCAGCCAGTTTTGTAGCTGGCTGTCGTAAGGAAAGAAGTGGCTGATCTCTGTCCTGTATTTGCTTTGAGTCACAGAACCCCATGCTTGCCGGGCCGCTGGCGCCCTCTGTCTTCCTGGGCTGAATAAATCAAATGCAATGCGCAGACACGCTCTGCTGTGGGCCGAGCTGGTGTCCTGTAAAAGCCAAGGATACCCTCCGCGGCCCACTGAATTTTCTGCAGCGTCACTTAGTACTGCTAAAGAAGCATGTTTTCTTTTTTGATTATTAAAAATCTTTCTTTGGTAAAACCAAACGTATACAGAATAAGCTGACCCTCAGTATATACGTATCACCACCAACAATGGGACAGTTAGGAAGATTAGGTCACATTTGATTCTTCTGTTCTGGTTTTCATTTGCTTACATTTCTATACACAACTGTACTGGGTTTCCCTGGTGGTCTGCTTAGTGAGCTAGCGTGGTGCTGGCTGTGGGAGGCCCACCTGAGGACTGCTGCCAGCAGCACACGAGGCAGAACGGGAGAGGCTGATTGGCAGGCTTCTTGGAGAACCTGGTGGAGCAGCTGGAAGCTGCTGGAGGATCTTGTCATGCTGGCTTTCCTGATGAACTTGGCTATTCTCATTGGAGGAGGAGCTCAAGACCTCGTTGTCCCTGAGAAGGGCTGCAGCTCATTTTGGAGGAGCTGTGGTCCTCATCCTGAGCATCACTTCCTGGCTTCTGAGGGGGAGGAGGGTGCACAGCTCTGTCTCCTGGAGAAGCTTGTCACGTTGGCTTTCCTGATGGGAACTCGGCTTTCCTCATCCCTGGAGGAGCTCGGGACCTCACTGAGGATGCTGTGGTACCGTTCAGGGGAGCTCTGGTGCTTACCTCGAGCACTGCTTCCTGGCTTTAGTTCGGATTCCTCATTCCCCTGGCACAGATCCTTCATCCAACTGGCATTGACTTTCTGGCTTCCACCACTGACCTTTGGTCCACTCCGGCCAGCACAGACCTGTGAAGCAGACCTGCATGAGACACTGTCCTGGGCTCTAGGCCTCCAGCTGGACTTGTGAGAGGCATTGTTATGGGCTCCAGGTCTTCCACTGGACTCCTGCAGGATAGTAGGACCCAGGCCCACAGCTGGATTCCTTGGTCTTTAGCGTGTGGACAGATTTCCTGCACTGTGTATTTTAGGTCTCTGCTTATTGCAGAGCGTGTTCTCCCCTCTTCAGTGAGGAAGGGGCCGTGCAGAGTGCCAGCCATGCTGACCTTACCGTGGCCTTTGTTCCTGTGTCTCCTGTGTTTGTTCTTGGCCAGGACCAAGCTCGATTAAGAACCCTGCCTGGTGGGGTGGAGGGAGGCGCCTGGGAGCTCATCATGGAGCACTCTGCCGGCTTCCTAGTGCATCACTCAGAAGGGGCACAGATGTCTTCTCCCATCAAACAAGGACATGGGGTCAATGGTCACAACCAGACCCCTCCACTGCGAATGCCCCCTTCAGTTTTTTTTCTCCCCAGTCTTTCACTTAATGAATTCATCTACCAACGCTGTTGTCTGACTCTGCTCTTCTTTAGGTATTGAAACTTGTGGGTTTTCTAATTCAGTCACCCCACATTTTTATCTGGAGTTTTTTGTTTTTTCTCCAGGTTAAAAAAAAAAAAAAACAAACTAAGGTTATCATCACTCTGAAATAGTTCATACTATTCTTCAAATTTCCAGTGTTTCCCAAAGTTTATTAACTAAAATCTACCTTTTCAGATTGGGAAAGGAAGGCAGGAAAAAGGGGGTGAGTGGTATCGTGCCAGACATGGAATTAGCCCCGGAAAGAGAAACGTCGCTTAGTCATCGCCGAACATTCAGCCCTGGTGGATGGGGAATTTCACCACCACTAACTGATGCTTTTAAGCTGCTGTCCCACCTGTCCCCTTGCTTCAGTCTTCCTTTCAGGGCCTGGGTCCTTGTCTAAGCAAAGCTTGAGAACAAAAGCAAGCATGTAGACCCTAGGATCACCCCAGTAGTCCTCCCGAACCCCTCTTACTTGGATACTGCATTGCGGCAGTGACCGCCCCTTTAGCGCACCCAGCCTCCCTTGAATTGTCTACGTTTACTGAGGGAAACTACATCTGCGAAGCCAATGGCTTCAAGGAAAGAAGGGGAAGGGTGACGACGGCGCGGGAAGGGCTTGTGGCTCAAGGGTTAGACCGGTGCCCACGACTTGTTCTTTCCCTGCTCCCTGTCACACGGAGGCCTTTTTGCGGGAGTAAGACCACGGTACGATCTGGAGCACTTAGGAGTAGCTTTTTTGGGCGGTTACAGATGCAGGTCAGGTCCCCAAGCTTTGGGGCGGCTCTTCTCTCTGCAGTGGTGTCCTCCTCTGTGACATGGGGCCTAACAGGAAGCCCTGCCCCCCAATGGTGCAGATGAACTGAATCACCTAGTACACATTTTCTATAAGTTGTTTTTTAAAAATGTATTTAGTACAATGTCTACAGGGCCTCAATACACAGATCCGATTCCTAGTGATCCCAAGTGCTGGGATAACTGGGGCATGCTACCACGCCTAGTCTCAGTAGCCATCACAGCATGCCCCTTGAGGGAGGCTGACAAGGCAGGCCGGGGATCGAACCGTGGCCACTGCACTCTGCCTAAGCAGGCGCTTTAGCCTACTGAGCTGCCTAGCTGGCCCTACTTAGTGCATTTTCCTTTACAAAAGCCCTTGGTGCATAATAACTTTAAGAATACATATGGGGAAAAAAGGGTGATTCTTTCTTTCTCTCTCTCTCCTTTTTCTTTCTGTCTCTTTCTTTTTCTCTTTCTTTCTGTCTCTCTTTCTTTCTTTCTCTTTCTCTCTCTCTCTCTCTCTCCCTTTCTTTCTTTCTTTCTTTCTTTCCTTCCTTCTTTCTTTCCCACTTTGCAAGAGGACTGTTCTACTGTTTAGGGGAAAAAAGTTCTGTTCAGTGGCATAGCAATCTTTGTGCATGGAAACCAGTGACCCAGTTGACTCCTAACCTTGCATGCCCTCTAGACATGGGTCAGTGTTTCCTAGTGTCCAACGCGCCTGGCCCGATCAAGGCTAGTTTCTAGCAGTTCTATCATTTTTTTACCCCCACAGGTCTAAGGTGCAAGTCCTCTTCCCTGAGGTCGGAGCAACGCCTGTACACAGTGTTCCTTGAGCCAACATCGCCATCTCGCGGTGGATTGGCGCTAACGCAGTTTGGAGCTGTTGCAGGTTTTGTTTGCAGGCTCGGAGGTATTCAGTTTCCCAAGAATCCCTGTTTCTGGAGAAAGCGCAGCGAGGGTGTGGGATGCTGTAGCCTTCTCAGAAGGTGAACTGCTGCGCAAACTGTTTCCCATTTCTGGTTTTACTCCTGTGCGCCTCACTATGGCTGCTGGTGCCCGTGTCCTAGAGAACTGATGACAAATGCCAGGTAAAAGCAACTGTCGTTTGTTCTGAAGTAGGATTTCAAACTGTGCATTTATAGTGTTTTTATATGTCCTTTCTGCCACCTTCAGGCTCTGCGAGTTTCCAAGGGGAACTGGCCACCATCAGACGCCAGTGTGTGATTTTTCTCTTCCTTCTGTAATAATCTGCACTGGCTCCACACAGGTCTAAGTGATTTTCAGACAGTACAGTCTGAACCCATTGCTGTATCTGTGTCAGACAGGACTCTGCCATGGCAAAGGGATGGCACAAGGCCGTTGCTTCAGCCCAGGAGCACAGGCACCAAGGATAAAGGGTGAGGTGGTTAGCCCACCAGACTCAGACCCTTCCTGCCCACAGGGGACTCAGAGTCAGAGCGCCATCAACAGGAGCGGTGTAGAAGCCTGGCACCCTGCACCCTGGCCTTACTCGCGCAGATCTGCATGCAGCCACCCCTGGCAGCTGGTACGGACTTTGCCAGTTCAGAAGCGCTGAGTGACAGCGGTGGTTCTGAGCGTGGGCTGCACCCAGGGGAACTTGTCAGGCTCAGCGTGCTCAGGCTTCACGATGAATGGTTTTATTGGTACCTTTGAGCAGCCTCTCATTTAGGAAGAGGCTGGCTACTTAGAACAGGGCCTCTCAGCTGCGGAGAGCTGGACTTTATCATGAGGGTCGCCCAGGGAAGTTGGGCCACAGGTCCTTCTCTGACCCTAAAGTGGGTCCCTTCCTTCTCCAAATTGTGGAACCAATAACAAGACCAAATGCCACTGAGCGGCAAAGGAGACTTTGATGTTTTGCCAAGAGAGAAGGAGGAGATAGAGCCTGGCCCATGCATGCCCCTAAAATTCCTTGGGCCTCTTGCTTGCTCCTTCTCCTAAGCCCTCTGTGTGACAACTTGCTGATCAGCACAGTTGATCAATGCCACCAACTGTGTCCTTTCAAATGCTAATGGCAGGCTCACCCTTGGACAAGTGGAGGATAGGAGAAGTGAACACATAGATAAGGAGAAGAAATAAGAGCTGGGCATGGCGGGCCCTTGGGAGGCCGAGGCAGGAGGCTGGCGTGCTGAGTCCTGCTGAGCTGGTGGGTCAGGGTGAAGGTGCCATTCAGTCCCCAGGATCCCAGGACGGGTGGGTGTGGGGTGGAAGTCGTGACGTTTAGGGTTACTGAGTAGGATATGACTGCTACAGACACCCAAGAGTGACAGGAACAAACGTAACAGCAGAAACACGAGTTTAGGGGAGGGAGTGGCACTATGAGGAGTTTAATGTTCTGATTTTGTCTTACTTAGTCTTACTCAGCTATAATTTAGCAAAGGAATTAGCTAAAAGAGGATGGTCTTAACATTTTCTTCTTTATATCTTCTGAAATTATTTTTGTGATAATACAAGTTAACATAACTAGGTGTAGTCTGTACAATCCTCATTGCTCTTATCCAAAGTAAATACAAAAAAAAAAAAAACGGTAAAATTTTGATTAGCAATCATTTCTTTTTGCTTTTCTACTTTTTGGCTTTTTTGGAGACAGTTTTACTGTGTAGTTCAGGCTGGTCTTGAACTCTCTCTGTAGCCCAGGCTAACCTTAAACATGCAGAGATCTTCCTGCCTCAGCCTCCTGGGAGTGCTGGGATTACAGATGTGCACCACCACACTCAGTCTGATTAGCAAAATTTAAAAATAGATTCTGGTGGGGCCTGGGATATAGCGCAGTGGTGTAGCACCTGCCTGGCAAGTGCAAGTCTTAAGTTTGATTCCCAGCAGCCACACACACACACACACACACACACACACACACACACACACACACACAAAGATTTTGAGCAAACATATAAACAAAGAAATACCACAGTCATACTGCAGAGCAAAATGTGTTTCTCAAGATGAACACAACCGTCTGCTCAGCGCCTGGGTCCAGATGGGAGCCCCTCCCCACAGGTAGCACCGGATCCCATCTTTCTGGGGTACGGATGTACAGGGGTCAGAATGCAGGCGCAGGCGCTGGCTCACGCTGGTCAGGCGCTCTATCCCCGAGCGGTTCCCCCGCTTTCTTGGCTGGACTCCAGCACCGAAATGCAGTTTTGCCTTTTCTGAATGTTACCAAAACACAACCACACGGTTTGCCCTTTTCGTGACTGGCTCGTTTCAGTCACCTTTCCACTCGCAGCATACCATGTCACCATACCCAGTGGCATTTATTTTCACTTCTTTATGGTGTCACAGTTCACTGCTTCTGCTGAGCTACTTCCGGGGGTTGGCTGCACCCTGCAGTGCTTCTGCAGATATTCTCACACATGGCTTTCAGTAAACACTTGCACACGTACGCTACGTATACTCTTAGAGGCAGAGTTGCTCAGGCAGTTTATGCGTGCGTCCAGTTTAAATCCATGCTGCCATCTAGTCCCCCAGAAGCTTGCAGCAATTTATATTTCCACCAGCAGTGCACGAAGGCTGCAGATGTTCCCAACCCTCGCCAGCAGCTGCTCCCGTCAATCTTTGCGATTTTATCCATTCTCGTGGGTGCTCAGTGACTATCGCAGTGTAATTTTACGTGCATTTCCCTGAAGACTAATGGTGTGGAGAAAGAACTTGTTCCCATGTTCAGAAACCACCGTCGTATTCTTTTTACGGAGCGAGCATTCCCATTTTTTCCTGTGACGTTGGGTTATCTCTCCTTGACGATCCACAGTAGAGTCTGTGTTGTGATTCAGGTCTCTGGCGGTGTGCATTAATAACGGAAGTTCTTTACTGAATCCCAAGGTTAGGAAGACATTCTTACGTTTGCATCTAAAAGGTTTACTGTTCTCTATTTTATACTCTGAGTTGTCATCCATCTAGGATTGCGTTTTGTCTGAGGCATGGGTAGGGCTCAGGCTTCATCTTCTCCTTCTGTATAGATTCCCAGCTGACTTAGTACAATGTCCTGAGAAGACCATGCTTCCTGCACCACACTGCATTGCTGTCACAAATCAAGTGACTGCAGCAGGGGCTTTTCCTGGATAGTTCTTAGGTCCACTGGTTAATTTGTCAGTCCTGCTGGTGCTCCTGCCTATACTGTAGCTTCTTTATCACTCTTGTTACCTCACCATAGAAGTCCTTTCTTTCATTTTCTTCTTTAAGATTTTATTGACTTGTCTTGATCATTTGTATTTCTATGTAAGTTTTAGATTTAGGTTATCAGTTTCACCAGAAGGTAAAGTATTGACTCTTCCAATTTGGGAATTATCTCTTCATTTACTTAAGTCTTTTCTGAGCTCAATAATATTTTGTAGCTTTCTGTAGAAATATCTTGCATATCTTTATATTTATTTATTTATTTATTTATTTAGCGGGACCAGGGTTCAAATTCACGACTTTGCACTTGCCAGGAAGGCACTTGTGTCATGGAGCTATCTCCCCAGCCCCCGATGCTTATCTTTTATTACATCTATCCCTAGATATTTGATATTTTGATGCTATTGTAAATGGTAGTTTTCATATTTTCATTTTAAGACATTTTCTTACTGGAACATAGAGACATGCTATTGATTTTATTTTATTTTTAAATTTAATTTTAGTTTGAAAAGTAAAAGCAAATCAAGAACAAAAGCCAGAAACAAAGAAACGGGGCAACATACAACAATACATATGTTACAGATTTTCGGACCAAGAATAACTGGCTGACACTGGTTGATATATTATCTATTTTGTTGTCAAATCTGCTGCTCAGATTAACAGATATAGTTATGTAAGATTGGACACATGCCTCAATATTACCACTTGCTTTCAAGAAACCTTAAACTTTTGTTCTTATCTTTCATTTCTTTTCTTTTAAAAAAATGTTTTAAAGAGTATAGTGATAATTGATGTGACATTAAGGAATGGGTGAAAAAGGTAAGGTATTTTTACACAATGGAATATTACTCAGCTATGAAGAAAGACAAACTCGAAGCCTTCATAGGTATGTGGATGCAACTAGAGGCTGTACTCATAAGTGAAATAAACCAGACCCACATGTGTAAATATTGTATTGTCTCCCTCGTGTAAGAACCCGAAAGAAGAAATAAAACCTGAAAGGTTTAACAGATATAGTAACACAGAAAGAAATGAAACTTAAGGATTAAACAACAAAGAGAGAAAGGAGAAAAGATAAGGGAAAAAACTAGGGGAAAAACATCCGAGTGTACATACAGGATAGCTGTGGCTGAGCAGTCTTTTGAGCATAGCAGTTAGTGTGTAGACTTTCCACCTTGGCCAACTCTAAGCAGCTACCCAGAGGACAGCAGAGTGTGATGCAGAAACCATCTTGAGTATCTGACATCTTGGTCTGCTATGGATTTTGTACCTTGTCTTTTTCCCTAGTGACCTTGTTAATTTCATTTCTTAGCTCTAATAGTTTATCTGTTTGTTTTTTCTTGGGGGGGTCCACACCCATAGTTGCGTCATCTACTCTGTTAGGTAGCGGGCAGTGGGGGGTGGGGTGGGGGGGAGTTTACCTTCTCCAGTGTGGGCTTGTCTTAATTAGGGGCTGCATTTCTGCATCTGTGGGCGCTGTTCCTTGCCCTTGATCCTAGTGGAGAGATTTCGAGAGTTCTAGCAGGAAACCTGGGGTGTTACACAGGGCCTGTGCTCCCCAACTCAGATGCCCAGCTGCTTGCTCTCAGCCTCTGAGTCCCTGGATGTGGAGCGGAGAAGGCTTGAGGGGCGGAGGTTCTAGCTGCAGGACCACTGCTCCAGGCCTGTTTTCTTTCTTGGATCACTTCCTTTCTTCTTCTCCCTCCTCCTCTTCCTCTTTCTTCTCTAGCCTGGTCTTCCGCTTCCCCCACCTCTTCTTTTTTCTTTTAAATTTCTTTTTCTTTAAACAGCGAGTGTGAAGTGGTTTCTCAATGTGGCTTTAATTCTTACTTATTTTTTTAAAGAATTTTTAAATTTTATTTATTATTTTTATTCTTGTTTCAGAACCTTTGTTTATCCACTCATTTTTATGGCCGACCCCCCCCACCCAGGGCAGGGCTGGCACAGCATGTGGTGGCGGGGATTGAACCGCGGTCCCTGGAGCAGCCCAAGCTTCCCCAAACAGGCACTTTAGACCACTGAGCCATCCCGCCGGGCCCCTAATTTTTACTTATTTAATAGTTAATTTTATTGAACATCTTTTCATGTGTTTATTGGTCATTTATATATGGTAGCATAATTTTTGGAGAAATGTCTCTTTAGGCCTTTCATCTATGTTCCAACTTGTGAGTTTTATTATTTAAATGTGTTGAAAGAGTTCTTTACACATTTTGGATACTAATCCCTTATCATATATATATATATATATATATATGTATATATATATATATCACATATATATATGTGTGTATATATATATATATATATATATATATATATATATATATAGTTTGTGAATATTTTTTTCTCATTCTCTGGATTGTCTTTTCACTTTACTGATAAATTGATAATATAAATTCCTAATTTCAATGAAATTATTCATTATTTCATTCATTGTGCATTCAGTAGTATATCTAGCGTTTTGCCTAGTCCTAGGTCACAGAAAGTTTACTTCTGTGTTTTTTCCCTAAGAAGCTGATAGTTCTAGCTGTTAAACTTTGATCTCTTATCTCTTTGAGGAGTTTTTGTGTGTGGCTTAAAGAAGGCAGTCTGGTTCCGCTCACTTGCATAAGGATGTTGTGATCTCAGCACCATGTGTCCTGTGCCTCTTGTGTAGACCTTCTAATGTGTTCTCCTCAGTGATCCCAGGATCTATGCCCATGCACGACCTCATGTTTGCCCGTCCAACCCTGAGATGGCTCCCACAGGAGATGTTCCATCTTTCATCATTCTCCGTAAGACTTGGAGAAGATGAAAGCAAAATTGCTAAAGAATTTCGGTCAGGGTGTGCCTTGCCCTCTTCCTGACGTACTACGTAGTAAGCGGTACGAGAGTTTGGTGTGGAATATGTGCCATGTGGAGGTGGTCTGGGGACTGGGCGTGGTCAGCCTCCTCTCCTGTCAGAGAGATGCATCTCCTATGCTTCTGTTTTCTGTGGCAGGAGGAACAGATTCCATTTGTCCTGGAAGCCAGCAGTTGCTGCTGCTCCAGCTCTGACTCTTTCTGTGGAAGCCTAGGCATCCGTGTCCATCCCCCTCCTGGCCCTCTGGAGTCTTGCTTACTGTCACTGTGGTTGTGAAAGCAAAGTGGCTTTTTCCTTCCCTAAGGGAACACGATGAACATGAGTTGGGGCTCGTGCTCACCCACCAGGAGGCCTATTTGAAACACTTGATGGAACATTTCCTGTAGTTTTGGTTATTCCTCTTTTTGAAAAGTGCAGTTTTACAGTCTTTTTCTTTAAACATAAGCAAAAAAAATCCTATTGCCCTGATGACGATGAAGAGTGAGGTTCCCACAGGATGTCTTTCCTGGGCATGCAATCAATGGTAGGTGCTCTGGAGGAGACTGAGAAACTCTTGCTGAAGACAAAGGACCAGACCACAGCTCTCTAATTCTGCTCTCAGGATAAAAATGCAGAAAGCCAGACTGGCGCGAAGCAGGTGATGGCCTGCAGATGGGAGCCTCGCTGGCACAAGTCTGTATTCTGTACTACAGGGTCATGACCTGTGCCTGGAGTCTGTACACTGGCCCTTGTGTCACTGAAGAACACAAGAAGTGAAGCAAGTGAGGAAGTTAGAAGACGCGTGTGTGAGGAGTGGGGAGAGCGTGGCTGGGCTGTCCCTTTCGGTGCTTTGCTCTGTGTCCAGCACCTTGTCTTGGATGGTGACTGAACTTCAGACACAGACCACTATGAAGTGACTCCAAGCAGAATCTAAATTAACCAGTTGGCATCCATGTTTATGTGTGAGCCTGTCTGTTATGGTTTATGTCCAGTTGTTCCCCCAAAGTCTCATGGAGTCATGGTGGGGGGGGACTTCCAGAGTTTGGGACTTGATCCATGATCCACTGGGATTATGTGTCTTAGTACTGATAGGATTATGGGTCTAAGTACTTTTGGAATTATGGGTATAGCCTAAGGTGGATAGGCTGAAGTGGAGAGGCTGAATGTAATATAAAGAGAGACAGAGAGACAGACTAGAGCTGTTGCTCTCTGTTCCGCTGTCACGAATGTTGCTATTCCGCCACCATGAACTGGATGCTCTCTGCCCTGCTCCACTCAGCCTTGGGCCAGCCGAATATGAACTGAAACCTCCAGTAACTGTGAGCTAATAAAGCTTTCCTTCATTCTGAGTGTCTAGTATTTGTCCCAGCAATGAGTAAAGAGTAACCAAGACAGGAATGAAGGTAGGGAGCTCTTTAAAGCATGTTTCTTTACGTGTGTCACAGAGCCCAAGGACCTAGCTGGATGTATTCTGATGACACTCTGTGTAGGAATTGATCTTGGCTTAAGCATTTGCTTGGTTGTACTAGATAGAAAAAGCATATCTCTGTTCTGGGCAATGCAGTATGGTTTAAACAGTCTGTTCAGACACATTTATGTTATGTAAACATACATGTATGGCATATGTATATAGTTTTTTCTTTTTTTGTAGTTTTTTCAAGACAGAATATTTCTCACCACTGGAAACCTAAAAATACTTTATTTCTTGCATGCTTCTTCCATTAATTATTTATTCTGTTAAAATAATTTAACCCTTCTGTATTTCTACTGAAGGTTTTTTTTCTTTTTTTTTCAGTTTGGCTACAAAAATGATTTGGCTAATAAATAGGTTCAAAGGCAGACAAAAAGAGCTTCCACATATGAGGAAAATACCAGGCTCTTGAAAGACCTCCGTGGGTACAGAAGCATAAATCACAGAGAGCTCTTTTGAAATGTCATTCACCTTCCTTTCTCATAGGAAATCAGGGTCCAAAGAGAAATTACCTGATGTTCCAGTTCATCTGGATCTTGTTACTCAGAGTAGGATAAGGATGACAGAGGAGGAGAACAGATCCAGTAGAAGCAAATTCATTTGGAGTTTTATAGTTTCCCATTAAAAAAGAAGAAAAAAAAAAACCCACTCATGAGCTTTCTACGAAGACAAGTGTATTTATTTAGCATTCAGCACCTGGAAAATATTACTCACTGACGACAACCCCAAGAGTTATCTGTTAGCTGGGACTGGGCAGATGAACGCTGTGGGAACAGAAGTTGTCATCTGGTTCCGAGGTGCTATGTCTCTCTGGTGGAAACGAAGTCATTGACGCTTTAGCATCATGAATCCCTTGGCTTTGGCAGGCTGGGGAGGCTGCTTCTGGTCGTTACCAGCTGCTATGCTGAATATTTTAAGGGAAAGCAGATGCATTCATTTATTTACTGATAAGAGTTCTAATTGTTCTACATCATCACCGACACTTGGTATTGACAGCTTCTCAAATTAAATTTTAACCATTCTAATAAATGCATAGTGTTAGCTCATTTCATAGTTTGAAATTTCATTTTATAGATTACTAATTGTGAGACATATCTTCCTGTGGACTTAGTTGCAATTTGTGCCCTTTTAATATGGTTTCTGTTAAAATCTTTTGCTATTTCTCTCTAACTTGGAGCACCGTAACATTGAGGTGCAAGTATTCTTTATATATTATGCTCATAAGCCCTTTCACTAGGATGGTTAAGATTATTTTCTTCCAGATGAATCAGTCTGGTTTCTAAAGCCTTTTCTCTTTCCCAGCTACATATGGGATTCTGACCTAGCGGCAGTTTTCCGTCAAGTGGCCCCACCCCACGCAAATGGATCCTTTAGGGAAACACGTGTAATTAACTTGTGTAACTTGCTGTGGCAACTTAGCATTTCTTTCATTCTTGGAGCTGAATGTTTACATTTGGAGTTGAAAAGACACCCCTTTGTGAGCGTGGACACAGCATTCCATCTAAGGCTGTCACACAAAACAGCTCCCAGGCCCAGCATTGCCAAACCTGCAAGATGGAACAAACAGATGTCTCGTCAGCCACAGGAGGGAGTCCAGCAGGTTTCTGAGGAGCTGTCTCTTTCTTCTGCTGTATCCTGGCTTTCATTAGCATGACTCCTGCCCAGACGGCCACTGCCTGGCCCTTTGGACTAAAGACTTCCAGGTTACCCAGCTACGTCCTGCCAGTTGCTCTGGGCTGAGGGGATGGAGGCTGGAGATTATGCTGGCTACACAGGAGTGGAACCCAGAGATATTTACCAGACAGAGAAAATAAACTTCTGAACCAAAGTCAACTTAAAGAGGAAGTGGAAGCATAGACGACTGGGAAAATCCTAGATTTTGTCATTCTCTAACATTCTAAAGTCATAAAAGTGCTATTTGATGTTAAGTAGGTGCTTCCTAGTTTCCAGGCACCATGCTAAACTCTTGACATACATCTTTTTGATGAAACCTCACAATAGCCCAGCAACAAAGGTACCTTCAGTATTCCCCAGCTTCAGATGAGGACTGAGAAGCTGAGAGCTGGGAATGCATCTGTGTCTTAGCACACCTGTACTTTGAGACCCTGCCGGAGCCTGTTTTCCACAGGTGTACATGGCCCCATTTCTACCCGCGTGTCAAGGGCACAGTCTTAAGTTAATTTGCACTTCGTTGTTTCTTTCTGGCTGCCTTTGCTTTGGGGATCACTATGGGGTCTACTGGTTTTAAAATTTTTCCGTTGTACACGTTTGCCATACACAATGTTTACATGCCTTGTGTGGAGTTGGTATGTGTACCTGACACATCTTAATTCCTTTCCTTTTTCTTTCTTTTATTTTTTATTTTTATATTTATTTATTTATTTATTTATTTATTTATTTATTTATTTATTTATTTATTTTGTGGGACTAGGGTCGAACTCAGAACCTTGTACTTGCCAGGCAGGCACTTGTGCCATGGAGCTATCTCCCTGGTCCCTACGTCTTAATTTCTTTTTCATCCCTATTAGAGATTTATCTCCCTACTTCCTGTTGTCTTTTATTTTGCTCTTTCTTTATTCTTTGGGTTTCTCATCTAAAAGAAAGCATGCAGTAGTTAGGCTTGTAGTTGTTCTGTATCTCATTTAGCACTATGGACTGAAGGTCGCACCCATGGTCCCACAGATGACTCAAGTTTACCTTTCTCCATGCTGGAGTGGTGCTCCATGGTGTGTAAATACCACCTTTTATGTATCCGTTCATCTGTTGAGATGTGTAGATTGCTTTTAAGATTTAGCTATTGTGAATTATGCTGCCATAACTATAGATAGGCGTGCATCCCTGTAATACAGTGTCTGACTCTTTTGAGAAGATATCTACAAGGGAAGTAGTGGAGTTAAATGGAACTTGTGGTTTTGGATTTTTGGGGAATCTCTGTACTATCGTCCATAGTGATTGCACGAGTTTACATTTCTACTGACAGTGTAGCAGTGTTCCTTTTCCCCCTGCGGCCTCACCAGCATTTGGCGTGTAATGTCTTGATGATGGCTATTTTTTTCTGGGGTGAGATGGAATTTCAGTGTTGTATTAATTTGCATTTCTCTCAGGACCAGTGATGCTGAGCATTTCTTCGTGTACTTAATGGTCATTTGCATGTCTTCTATGGGGTGTCTGTTTCACCTGTCCTTTCTGTTGATGGGGTATTTTGTATTGAGAAGTCTGATTTTCTTGAGCTCTTTGCATATTCTAGAAGATGTTAGTCCTTTGTATGAGGAATAGCTGGAGCAAATTTTCCCCACTTTGTAGGTTGTGTTTTCACTCTGTTCGTTGTTTCCTTTGCTATACAGAAGGCTTTTAATTTAGTGTGATACTGTTTATTGATTTCTATTATTTCCTGTGTAACCAAGTTTTTATTTACAAAGTCATTGGCTACATCTACATCTTTAACAGTTTTATATATTTTATCTTTCAGCAGCTTAAGTGTTGCTGTTTTAATACTTCTTTGATCACTTTTGATTTTAATTTAGTGCATGATAAAACATATGAGTCTACATTCAGTCTTCTGTATGTGGAGAGCCAGTTTTCCTAGAAAAATTTATGAAAGGGGCTATCTTTCTGCCAGTGTGTTTTTGGCTCCTTTGTCAAAGATCAAATAGTTGAATGTACTTGAGCTTGACATTTATGTTTGTTTTTGTGCCATTATCATGCTGTTTTTATTACTGTAGCTTTGTAATATAACTTCAGGTCCAGTTTTATGATGTCTCTCACTTGTTCTTATTGCCCAGGATTGCTTGTACTATTCTGGATCTCCTCTGGTTCCATATGAATTTTAGGATTGTTTTCTTCAGTTATATGAAGAAAGCTGTTGGAATTATATATTATAGCCAGCTCAGCCTGCCCTGGAGGTGGGATTGGCGCAGTACGTGGTGCTGAGGACTTAGACCACTGCGCCATCTTGCCGACCTGACTGTTGGAATTTTGACTGAGATTACATTAAATCTGTGTGTGAGTTGTGGAAGGATGGCCATTTGGCAATATTGGTTCTATCTATCCAGGAAGGGGAGAAGTTTTTCGCTTTCTGGTGTCTTCTTAGACTTTTTTCCCCAGGTATTGTAGTTTTCATTACAGAGGTCTTTCACTTCCTTAGGTTTTTAAGTATTTTTCTATATGTTACTGTGAGTGGCGTTTTCTCCTAATTTCTTTCTCAGTGGGTTTATTTTTGGTGTGCAGGAACATTATTGGTTTTTATCTTTTGGCCTTCTCTTCTGCTGCATTGATGTATTTGGTTATTCTAGGAGTCTTTTGGTAGAATGTTTTTGGACCCCTACGTAGCAGTTCATGTCATCAGCAAATAATAATAATTTGACTTGACTTGTTCCTTTTTCTATGCATATCACTTTTTCATTTTTGTTGTCTAATTGCTTTTGCTAGTGTTCTGGGTACTAGACTGAGCATGTGTTGAACTGGACTAGCGATAATGAACACCCTTGCCTTGCTCTTGAATTTAGAGGGAAAACTTGCTACCTTTCTCCATTTAGTATGATATTGGCTGTTGGTTTCTTATAAGTGACTTTTGTCAAATTGAAATAAGGTCTTCCTATATCTATTTTCCCTAGTTTTTTTAATCATCAAAGAGCATTGAGTTTTGCCATAGGCTTTTCTGTCTGTTGAGAGGACCATGTGATTTTTGCCCTTGTTTCTGTTTATGTGATATATTCCATTTACTGATCTGTGTATTTTGAATCAGCCTTGCATCCCTGGGATGACACATGGTCTTTTTGATCATTTGTTACATCTGTTTGTCAGTATGTTGTTGAGGATTTTTTGCCTCTATATTCACTAAAGAGATTAGCCTGTAGTTTCCCTTTTGGGTTGGCTCCTTGTCTGGTTGTAGAATAATGGTGATGGTGCCTTCCAGGAATGACACTGGGAATGTTTCTTCTCTTTTAGTTTTATGAAAGAGCCTGAAGAGTATTGGTGTTAGATATTTCCTGAAGTTTTGGTAAGATTTGGGAATGAATCCATTTGTTTGTTTGCTTGTTTATTTATTTATTTAGTGGGACTGGGGATTAAACTCAGGCCTTTGTGCTTGCCAGGCAAGCACTTATTCTACTGAGCTATAAATC
>PVJA010013771.1:0-48817 GCA_004027025.1 Myocastor coypus | reverse complement strand
AAAAAAAAAAAAAAAAAAAAAAAAAAGAAAAGTCTTTCTCAGTTAGGCATGTGCTAGACCAGTTGAGGACAAACTTTTTAGAGATGGAGAGCCAAACTCAGTTATTTATTTGGAAGTGTCAATATTGCAAATAAACCTGGATATGAGTTTTTAGTTTAGAAAAACAACTCATACATTAGCATCTTTTGTTTTAGCAGAAAAACATAATGACATGCGTGCGACAGGACTTTGAATATCCATAACCCTGTTTCTTTTAAAATCATGTATCTTGGGGCCCGGCAGGATGGCTCAGTGGTTTAAAGCACCTGCTTGGGAAAGCTTGAGCGGCTTCAGGGACCGCGGTTCGATCCCCGGTACCACATGCTGCGCCAGCCCTGCCCTCAGGGCAGGCTGAGCCGGCCATACAAATAAATAAATAAATAAATAAATAAATAAATAAATAAAATCATGTATCTCTTCTCCTATGTATATGAAGTCATAGGTTAATGACACATGAATCTAGCTGAAAATGTAAAACTGATGTGTGACAAATGAAGGCTACAGGTCTTCACAGGACCCTGTTTCCTAAGGGACGGCTCCTTTGAGAAGTTCCAGAGTACAATGGCTCATGCTAATGATGCTAACTCACATAATAATTCATGAATTCAACCAAGAAACCCCAGTAATGCTGATGTTGGCACCATCACCCTAGAGGAGAGGTCAAGGGAAATCTCTATCCCTGAAATTATTAGCTGTGAGTTTGTATTCAGATCTTCCCTGGAAAGTCATATCTGCTTTCAAAGTTTTTAAGATTCTCTTCTGTAATACCACGTTGCCGGGGCCCATGGGAAGATGTTGATAGCTAGGGAGGGCTTTGAGATTTATTTAGCTACAATTGCCTCTTGGACAACTTAAGAAATGAGTTTCTTAGAAGATTAGGCCCGTAGTATTGTTTATTGAACCATCTAGTTCTCTCTTCCCTCAGCCCAATCATGTGTCATAAAATATTACAAACATTAAGGCAGGCTTAATGTACACCAGGAATAAAATTGTAGTTAAATAGGATAGTCATCTTGTTTCCATTTGGGGGTAGTCCCTGATTGAAAAAATGGGCTTTGCAGTGTCATTTCAAAGATTTGTATTTCATTTTTTGCTTTGACAAGTATGTGCAAAGATCAGAAATTGCATATTTAATACAGTATTTGAATTCTACCCCTCCCAATCTGACAAGTATACCAAAGCTATTTTACATTACTATTGGGGGGTATCTAGGAACATAGATCTCTGGAGACATAATTTATTATAACTAAAAGATTGCCTTTTCTTAGCAATACTTCTAGGATAGGAAATCTAGGAAGAAATCTTGATCATATCAAAAGCTACTTAGCTCAAATAAAAATACTGTTTCTATTTAAATAGAGTGGAATGTTGAATTTAACTCACTTTGCCTTTATTTTTTTCCTTTTTTTCAGTTTGCTTGCTATTTATTTCATATTGAATACAAATGTTTATTTTATAATAATTTACTATAATTACATTACATATAATTATATATAACTTTATGTACTGCATACATATTGCAAATAAATTATATATGTAATATGTATATATTATATTTTCTGGTTTTATTAGTTAGGCTATTTTTGTTGAATTAGAAATTTAAAGCCAAGGAAGCAACTGTCTCTCAGTAATGCCTTCTAAAAGTTCCTCCCCTTCAGAGGAAAGTCGTTCTGCCTATGAGATCAAATATACATTTGATACACATGGTAGTGAAGATACTTCAAGCCTTCCCAGCTACACAATGGGAAATTTGATTGAAGGCTTATCATCCTAACATGATTTGATGAAAAAAAGAGGAAGAAAAGATATACTGGGTGGATTGCAGAATAAAAATAAAAGCTTCAAATGTAAATTTATTTTCTCAAACATCCACTATTTGTTGTTTGAAAAATATTCCTAGGGATTCCATCATTTGTCTCTGTGTACTTCTGTGTATCTCTGTCTCTGTATGTCTCCGTCTATCTGTCCATTTGTCTGTCTGCCTTTCCTTTAAGTTGTGAGGTGAGCAGCTCTCCTTCATGGTTTCCTACCAGATCTCTCCTTCAGGAGAAGGCCTAGAAGTAATAGGGCCACGTGACCACCAAAACTTATAAAACCAGGAGTCAAAATAAATCTTTATTCCTGTAATCCTCTTACAGGGTTCTATTTTATGATCATGTTTAAAAACCTATTGCAAAAAAACAAAAAACAAAACAAAACAACAAAAAAAACTATTGCACTATATTATACTGTGATAGCCTCCTTACTAGGACTGTGAGGAGGAAGAAGACAGGGAAGAATTTGGTACCCTGAGTCATTCATAATCAGTGATGAATAGCTACTAGTTATTACTCTATTATTTTAGACCACTTGAGAACTCCATTTCATCTTGCAAAGATATAACAAGATTTTTTTCTTTAGCTTGATACTTTTTAAGAAACTTAAAATGGGCATGTTATAGATTTAACTCACAATCTTATTCTATGTCAAATTTTGACCACAATTCACTGTGACTTCCTTCCCTGGCTGTATTTGCCATGTTATAACTAGAACCTATAATACTGATAGATTTATTTTATCATTTTGATGGCAGTTTGGCATAAGTATTAACCATTTTATAATTTCTACCAGATTATTCTCCTCCCTCAAAGTCACTTCTCATTATTTTACATAGACAGGCATTTCAGATTCTTCACGTAATCTTAACCAAAGGTTGGTTTACAGTTGGAGCCTACATACAGGCCTTTCTACATGTAGGAAAAAATTTAGCATCATCCTCTATGTTAACGGCACAAGTTATTTAGTGACGCAAACATCAGTGTCAATCCCTCTGCTCCTTCTCCTTGTCTTCAGGTGAATTTATCTATTTTCCTTTGGCAAAAGAGCATCTTGCTATGCTGTTTAAATTGCAACAAACATGACTAATGTTTAGGAAAATGCCCTTTTCTGTGGGAAACCATTTGGAGTCAAGATTTGAGCTGATCCAGTTTTTAAAAATAAAGCTAGTCAAAATATGTTTGCATGGTATTGTTAATTATAAAAGGAGGCTATAAAAACTATGGCCAGGGGCTGGGGAGATAGCTCCGAGGCACAAGTGCCTGCTGGGCAAGTGCAAGGTCGTGAGTTCGAACCCTGGTCCCACAAAAAAAAAAAAAAAAAAAAACAACAACAACAACAACAACAAAAACACTATGGCCATAGGTTTACATTCTGAGCCTTCATTTTCCTTGTATGTTGAGTCTCTAAAAATTTCCACAACAAATTTCTTCTACATGTGTTCTGATTGCTATTCTCAGAAGCTACTGGAAATCTTAAAGGTTAGAAAAGCAAGGGAAATGGACCAACAAGGTGAATGTAAACTGTCGCGTAAAACTTCTCATGATAGATTTTCTTCTCTTGGGTGCATAGTCTGTCCTTTGCGAACTAAGTAGGATTATTATGTTTAATTGCTGTTGTACCTATTTATGAGAAATTATTATTAACAAAGCTTATTCATTAACTCTCAGTAGTCTCCATGGAAAAAAGAGTGCTTTTGGGTTTCTTCTGTTATTTTTTGTCTGAGAAGTGAGGGGCTATAATGTCTACATCGCTGAGTTAGGTAGAGCAGGTAGCAGTGTGGCTACTAGATCCTTCCACAGAGATAGGAAAGATTCATGAGTGATCCTGGCAGAAAAGAAGTTGTCAAGATAGCTAAGGGATTTAATTAGGGTTGGGATCTTTAGAACTCAAAATAATGTTTCTTTCATTTTTTTTTAAATAGGCAAATTTCAGCTGTGTTGATCTCAAGATGAAGCAGGGAAAAGTTGCTGAGTAGGGCTGAGTGTCCTCCTTGAGCAACCTCTTGGCCTGTGGGAGAGACCCCAGGCCAGCACACTCTTGAAAAGGGGTTCCTCATACAATGTATTTGTTCAGTCTTCTAAGGAGAAGTCTGTAACCATGTGAAGAAGCAGGATAGAGCAGCAGAGGGAATGCAGCAAAGAAATGGGTTCAGCTGAAGTCCAGTCTGAGCCAACAGAAAGCTCTAGAACATTAAATAGTTCCTCATAGTTTTCCTTCTCTGGGACAAAGGGTCAGGAATTTGTAACCTTATAACTGTCATTACTTGCAGGATATCTCCAGCAGTCACAGCCTCTCAACAATTCTTAGAATTTATTTATTTATTTATTTTTTTCATGGACAAGAGCAAGTCTCTTAAAAAAAAAAAAAAGGTAAACCAACAGCAGTGATAGTTTCCAATGGGTAAGTGGATTCTAACAGGTTTACAACTTGACAGGTACCCTCAAAGGACCCAGAATCGCAGAAGCCAAAATGTTGATTTTTCTTTTGGTGAATACTAATTTTACTTCATTTTATAAAAATAGACAAAAACTTTAGAAACAATGCAGAATTTCAAATGAACAAGATGATAGGAATTCAACTATGTTTTTCATATTGCATTGTTGTCTTGAAAGTAGTTGCACAGATTCCCACACATAAGCACATAAAACTAGCCAAAATAAAATTTTAAGCATTCACTGATTCCATCAAAAACAACAGAAATTAGTAGTACAATCGTCCTAGCTATCCTGTGTATAGACCTACATATTTTTTCCTCTTCCTTCTTTTCTCCTTTCCCTTATCCCAATTGTTCCTTTTTTTGAGTAGTTTCTTTCATTTTACCTTTTGAATTTAATTTACCTTTTCAGGTTCTTATACGAGGAAGAAAACAGTATTCATACAAGGGGGTCTGATTTATTTCACTTATGAGTTAGCCTATAGTTGTATCCATTTACCGACTAAAGCCTCAAGTTTATCTTTCGTTATAGCTGAGTAATATTCCATTGTATCAAAATACTTTATTTTGCTTGATGGGTATTTGGGTTCTTTCCAAGATTTAGTTGTGACAAATTGTGCTGCTGTAAACACCGCTACACATATATTACTGCGGTGTGAGGTTTTTAGTTCTTCTAGCAAAATACTTAGAAGGGGAATAGCTGACTGAAATGGGGCTTGTAATCCCAATAAAAGTGTTAAGTTTGAGCAATTCTCAGGGATTTTTTTTTTTTTTTTGAGACAGGGTCTCTCTATGCAGTTGAGGCTGGCCTTGAGCTAACTTTTGTAGCCCAGGCTGGTCTCAAACTCGCACCAATCCTCCTGCCTCAGCCTCCCAAGTGCTGGGATTACAGGCATGTGCCACCATGCCCGGCTTCTCAGGGATCTTGATGAGAGTATTGAGATCAGACCTAAAAGTGCTTGGAAGTTCTTCAAGCAGGAGCTCAGAACAGGTAATGGATCTTTTCCCATGGGTTTTAGGAAGTGAAATAAGATACTTATCACTTGAACAATATTTCTGTGGTGTCTGTACAGGGGAAGGGGATTAAAAGGGGCACTAAGGTAATGCATCCCAAATCACTCTGTTTTGTGGGTAGCTTTATGTAAACTCCATTGGATCACAAAACTGAATTTACTTGCTACCTCCCATCTTTGAATTCATCTAATAACTCAAGTCAGTGTTCAACTAATGCAGAACTGAACAGAATATGGGGAGAAGGGAGTTTGTCATGAGCCCACAAGTTATACATATAATCAAAAGGAAGCATATTTTTTGTGGCCTTTCCACATTAAACATGCCTAATCTTATCTGATGCAAGAGGCAACACTGGATATATATTTGGTTGATATTTTTCTTTCGTGCCTATCCCTAGATATAGCTCTACGAGTTTGCCAATTCTCTGGTGTAGCTCAAAGAAGAAAAATTTTAGAAGTGTAACAAAACCTAAACAATTAAAGCCTTCAATTTTCTGTTTCCAGAGTGTTCATTATTTTGAAGTCTTATAGTCCATTGTGGACCTTCCACCTTCCTAGGTATGTTTTTTATTTAGGACATTACGAACAGTCACAGCATCTTTTCATTACTGTGACAAGATTCCCCAAGTAATCAATTTGCTAGGAGAAAAGATTAATTCCATGCTTTTAGATGTTTAAGTCTATGACTCTGTCCCTTTAGGCCCATGGCAGCACAGTAGATCTTGGAAAGAGCCTATGATGTAGATATGTGGTAGGCAAGTAGGCAAAGACAGAGCACCAGTGCCCCACTGTCACCTTCAGAGTCATAGCTCCAGTGGCCTCGCTTCCTCCCACTAGGCCCTCCTGAAGATTCCATCACCTCCCAGTGGTGCCACAGGTAGATGACAATGCCTTGAGCATATGGTCTTCCAGGAACACTCCAGATCGAAACAATAGTATATTCCCATCTCTATATCTGGGCAAAATTTCCCCAAATCAAAGATGTTTGGGTTGATATATATTTGGGGAAAATGTTATACACATAATAGGTTAAGAACTTTGATTATCAAATTTGCAACAAAGGTAAAATAGTAACTATATATACAGTGCTTGGGCTATTTTCTACTGCATGACATCACTGACGTCTTGATTCAGTGTCTTACCCAGGAATTGTGGCCCAAGAGAGTGGGTCCTTGTGGTTAATTGCTGATACCTCAGTTCAAATCCAAGTTCCACCACATATTTTCTATATTAGCATTTCAGTTTCTTGTAGAAAATGGATATAACAATGCATTGCTTGAAATGTTGCCATGAGGATTCATACATGTTGCTTACAGGGGCTTATAACTTTAATTAACAAAGCCTATCTCTAGTTTTAAGCTTCACTGCTGCAAATTTCAGACCACTAATAGAGTGTATGGGTAGGGTACTGGGAAGAAATTTCTTACTGAAAATTGTGAAGAAATGTTTGAGGGACATAAGCTTATCTTGTTGAAACAATGGCATGGATTACTGTTGGGAGCAAATTATCGAAAGTTAGTGGTAACTACTCTGATGCTTCCAATTCTTAGAGAGAAGGAAGAAGTTGCAAAATTACTCCTTAAATGAGGTTCATTTTGGTATGAAGTATGTGCTTTTGTGAGTGTGGGAATCCAGAAAGGAGGATTCTGTGAGAATTTGTGTCAGAACTTCATCTTTTATGTAGTTTTGTTTCCACTGTTACAAAGGATGATCTATTGTGACTCACACAGGATGATTCCAAGGTTGAACAAATTCTCCCTGTGCGCTCTCTGTCCATAAAATTTCCATTTGATTGTATGCAGCAATGGGGAGCTTCCCACAGTGTGGGGATGATTGAACAGTGACAAAGTTTTTAGTTTGGACCTCAAGCTGTCTTCTCATGGTGTCTGCTATTAATATAGGTATTTCCTTTGCAGGTAGTTGTAACAAGTCTAATTTCTCACTCCCATGACAACCCTTTTGTATTTGAAGGTCATTTTTTTCCCTAGGCCTCTCTTCATTTGACTAAAATCTCAAAATTCTCTGTTCTCCTCCTTACTTCATCTTACTGTACTATGAACATCCTTCTGTCTCACAAAATGCTACTGTAAACATGCTTATCTTCTTGTTTTAGGAGATAAGTTCTAGGATTAATCATTGTTTACATGAAATTTTATCTTCTTAGATTTGACCAAATATTCTACTTTTTTTTTTTTTTTTTGCTTGTATTCAATCCATTTTACTTCTAGTATTAGTTGGAATAATGATATCTCTATCATGGTCTAGTAGATAAGTAAGAATGACTACAAAAGACCAAGGTTAACATTAAAATCCCTATCTATTGCTATGTCATTTACTAGTTAGGAAGCCATGTCACCATGTAGCCTAGACAGTATCTAGGTGATGTATTTGATTGCTCTATTTGTAAGCAATATGAAAGAAGCCATCGTAAACTTTGAAGACACCTGCAAATTTAGACGCTATCCCAAGGATGTACTTAACATGCAATGTTCAGAAGTCTGATAATATGTAACTTATAAATGAAGGGTGGCTTTTTGTCTTCATACAAGTAGTGAACTATGATCCTGGCAGGTCTGGAAGGTTATGTAAAGTTAGTGAGATGAGCATTCTGTAACATATATTTTATTTTATTTTTTATTAGATGAAGTCATTTATTTGACACATTAAATTATGCAAAGAAAAATATTTTTAACTTCTTAAAAAGAATCCCATTCTCATACTACTCAAACACTACAAGTGGTAAGAACAATGCACTGTAGAGTGGATCCCAGGATTAAATGAAGGAAATTTCAGGCCAGGCGTGGTCATGCATGCCTGTAATCCCAGCACTTGGAAGGCTGAGACAGGAGAATTGGTGTGAGTTTGAGACCAGCCTGGGCTACAAAAGTGAGCTCAAGGCCAGCCTGAACTGCATAGCGAGACCCTATCTCAAAAAGACAAGGAAAAAAAAAGAAAGAAAGAAAAAAAAAATTCAGGCTTCTAACTTCTCTAAGTTCAAAACTACACATGCTTCATTATATTCTTCAACTTCTTCCAAGTCATTTTCACTTTCTAATATCTGCTGAAGGTCAGTATATGCTACCTCTCACCTGTGCTGGCAATCTAGAATCATTATCTGGGACTCTTGCAGGACCTCTGACTGATTTTTAATAGCATAATTTTCACCATCTTTAGCTTTCATTTTTTCAGTCTTTTCTTGTTGTTTTGCTTCTTTTTCATACATCACTTTTCCTTTGACTAATCGCTCCACCACACTGGTCTTGCTCTTGGTCTGCCTCACATAGGGATTGGTCATAGCACCTGGACTCGCTAGTAGGAGATGTGACATGCATTTAAGAGCATCATGAAGCTCAGGGTGACAAGGCAGGTATATCTGGGTCACACAGGGTTATGGAATATAGATGGTATTCTAGGAGCAGAGCTGATATGTAAGAAAGCATTGATGATGATTTCAGAAGGTGCCCAGCATGCTTGTGTGAAGCCATTGTTAGAGTCAGGGATCTACAAGGGGAAAAACGCTTTCCAGTGTTACCAAGAGGCTTAGGTTTCTTGTTGCTAGCTGTCTTCAGACTTGGCTTCATGAACTTCAGTGTGCATCACAAAGGTGAACTTCACAAACAGTCATGACTTCTAGGATACTTAAGGGAAAATATTTGGTTTTCTTTTTCTAATAGGATGGACTTAGGGTTTTTTCTGAGATGCACCCTCATCTCTCACTGAGTGTGGTATTTCCTGGGTTCCTTCTAACGAGGTGTACCAGGTCACCAGCCTTTCTGTGGGAAGACTTTGAAGTGCATGTGCTTCAGTACTCTTTAGGTGTATATTTAAAGCATATGTTTTACTTTGAGGCAGTAAGCTCACATTCACTTTCTTATCCTGTCTTGCTGGCCTGCAGGATCTGCTTTGGTGGTGGAAGAAATCATAAACCAGTAACTCTCATTAGGAAACCAGAGCAATGAGATCTGCTTGGCCTCCATATCCATGGACTACAGCTGACTGGCACTAATCATTGGCTCTCTAGGTATTTCTTCCTTATTCCTTCAGAGCACATTTCTTTGTGAAGAACAATTTCTTTTGGACTTGTGCTTTACTAATGATATGTTTAATAAGAAAAAGGAGGGAGACAGGGCATCAGTAATCACAAATATCTACATCTGGCAGAAGACTGAGAGAAAAAACTGATCACAGCTGCCTTTCACAGTAAATGTTATTAAAATGTTCAATGTGGAATTTCTATTTTAAATAAGAAACACTTGAAAGAAATGGGCAGGATTAACAGGAGCTTAAACTGAAACCATGAAACCATGCTGGTTTGTAGGTAATAGAATGCTAAGGACAAACACAGCTTTCAAAATGAAAGCATTCTTTACTCCCAAATTGTCCATGGGCCCTGTTTGTGCCACTGGGATTTGATTAGGTTTGACTTTTTCAGGAAAGCAGAAAGTAAGAAGAGCCTATTTAATCTCTGGTTAAGTGGTGATCAAGCCTTTGGGTAACCGAGTTTATTAGCATGCTCTGGAGTCCAGCTTTCTGAACGCAGCGCTACCCCATCCGCATGCTTGTTTGTAGGCCTGGCTGCAGCCTATAATCTATTATATTATATAAAGTCATTATATGATGGGCCACCTCCTTAAGACCCAGGATAATATCAGTTCATCATGTAACCCACAGATTGTTAGTGGAGGCTCACAATGCTCCCATCTGGTAGTCTTTAAGTCATCATTTGGAATGTAAACAAATAGCAATTTACCTGCGGAAGCAGAGCTGCTGGTTCTAATTCACCTCCTGTAAGCAGGAGTCTCATGGCCACTTGTCACATAAAATTGCCATTCATCACCTTAGAGGCATTTACCTTGACACACAACTTACCTTTTTGTCTGTCTCGTTACTTTCTCTGAGAAAGGAGAAACCTTTCTCCAGGAAATTTCTATAGGGAAAGAATCCAGAAGCTATCATCACCAAGAATTCCTGAGAGTTATTAGGGGAGAGAAATAGAAGACACAGCATCTATTAAAATGTTCATAGGAAAAGGACAGCCTCTGAGAGAAGTACATTTCCTGGCTAAGCTTATGGGAAACAAACATAGCGATTCCACAGAGCTCTTACCCCTGAGGATAGAATTTGCTTTTCTTTTCTCTGCCATCCAGCATTCTGAACACAGTGTCATGTCAGTTTCCTCTCCTCTGATTACATTCACTGGCAAGACTTCCTAGCAAGAGCTTTGTGTCCATCACTTATGTCTATTTTGCCAACAGATGCCTAAATTCAGGCCCTTATTATCTGTTATTCTCAGATATTTCAATTGTCTTGTATCAGGCTTTCCATTTCAATAGCCTAGTACATCTTTGAAAGTCGGCTGATGATACCTTATTTCCCTCATCGCTGAGTCAGACTTTTTTAGTGCTGCCTACTTACGCATGCTACAATCACAAAACTCCTTAGTCTTATAGAGCACACCACTACATCCTCTCTCCCTATTTGAGTGTCACTTCCAGCCCATGATTTGGGTCTTTCAGAGCATAAGTTGCACAGCAGTCATATTCTTATAGTTTAGATCTAGAATGTTCCTCCAAAGCCTCCTATGTTCAGAGGTGGAGCTTTTGCAAGGTGCTGGAACGTGGAGGTATTGTAATCCTCAGCAGACTATCCCACTGATGCATTTGCGGTTGGCCTGTTATTAGGAAGTAGGGTCTGATGTGAAGAGTTGGGTTGTAGGGGTGTAACCTGGAGGAGTACAGCTATCTCCTTGGCTCTTCCCTTCTGTCTCTGCTTCCTGGATGCCACCATGTGGGCAGCTTTCTTCCACCAGATCCTTTCACGTGCTCTTCCTGCCTTGGAGCCAGCCAGCTGTGAATTGAATCCTTCATGAAGCATGAGCCAAAATCATCCTCCTTCCTTTGAGGTATGGGGATCAACTATTGTGTGCCAGTGACAGGAAAGTGACAAAGGCACACATACTGACCCAGGACATCCCACTGCCTTCGGACTCTATGTGTCCTTTTTTGTCCAGACCTCTCTTTCTGAGTCCTTAAGATCTGCCTGAAAGCCAGCCATCTAATTAGAACCGCTTAGAAATTTCTCCTGCTTGATGTGTGCTAACCTGTTAACTGTAGCCCTAGGTGAGGAAATTCCTACTTGAAGTCAATTCATTTTCTTTGCACCCAAGTAGTGTAAGTCCTCAGTTTAGGAATGAATTCTGTTTCAGGAGAACATTCATAAGTTGGGTTTATTCATAAGGCTGACACAATGAGTCTTAGATTCTTGTTCTGCTCACAGTTTGCACTAGTGGGTTTCCAAGTGTGGTCCTCAGATGAGAAACATTTACTTGGGACTTGTCAGACATACAAATGCTCACCACAGACCTGCAGAGATGTAAATTCTGAAGGTAGGGCTGTTATTTAATAAGCCCCTGTGTGTTTCTGTTGATTACTGAAGTTGTTGGGAGAACATCAAAGTATCATTGCTGAAGAAATTATGGAAATTAAGGTAATATAGCTTGGTGTAGGACAGACAAATGTACATGAGATAGGAAATATACCAAGGAGAAACAGAGAAAGCTACAAAAGGTCTGTACTTAATTGGATACTTGTGATGTGCAGGGATAGAATTATGCATTTATGAGGAAATGACAGGCCTTATAATAAGTTATGCTGGGAAAACTAACTCTCCTCATTGGACAAAGTAAAATTAAAAGAATTCTAAACTTATGCCATTCATAAAATGAATCTCTGATAGGTAGACTAAAGATCTACTGTGGAAGGCAGTAGATGATAATGTAAAGAACACCTTTGCTATTGGCTAAAGGCACGTTTTTAAAACAGATAAAATTACACTAGTTATATTAATTTAGGTGACACTTTTGTGACAAAAATAACATTTCAGTGGGATATATCTAAAGAAGTTCACTTTTATGAGGGGGCAATGTTTGGGTTAGTGAGAGAGCTTTTCATCATGTAGACATTCCTGGATAAGTTGAAGTTTGTGTTTCTTTCTTTAGCAGGTAGCTCTCCAAAGATGTCCTGGACTTTGGACACCACAGGGCATTAGAAAAACAAGAAGGAGCACAGGAGCCCCACATACAAGTTTTTCATGAGTCAGGCTTGAAAAGGGCATGCAGTAATTCATTGTACCCACTGGAGAGAACTTATTAACATGACCTGAAAAATTGTCATGAAGCTCTGCTCCCAAAGACAGATGGTGTTGGGCAGTGATTTCTACAATATTACTAATAAAATGGATACATGTATTTATATAAAGTGAAGAAAGGATTAAAAAAAACAGGCTAGCCAGATGCTGGCCACTGAAGAATTTGGAATACAGCTTTCCATGGTATAATGGAACATTAGTTACATGCATGAAATACTTCCACTTTGCTTACTTAATTTTGGGTTACTCTATGCAAAGGCAAAAGAACAGAGAAACATATGCTATTGCTACTTTTTAAACCATAGCATCTTATAAAAATCAGGGGCTTCCAGGTGGAACTGGTGTACTGGTAGGTCCTGCAGAGTATTAGTGATATTTGATAGGGTTAAGATTTTCTGATGGTTGGTGTTTGATTTTTTACTTTTGATGGAAATTATATTTTTATAGATCTCCTTCAAAAATAGTGGTAATTATAGTAATTCCTGGTGATGAGAGAGATCTTCTAGGGCATTGATTACCAAACATTTGGTTGCTGATATACCAGAATTCACATTTGAAGTTGAGAAGGGCATAGCTATTAAGTCAATTAATCTCTTCTATTTTTTTTTTTTTTTGTCTTTTTGAGACAGGGTCTCCCTATGTAGTTCAGGCTGGCCTTGAGCTCACTTTTGTAGCCCAGGCTGGTCTCAAACTCGCACTGAAACTCCTGCCTTAGCCTCCCAAGTGCTGAGATTACAGGCGAGCGCCACCACGCCTGACCAATCTCTTCTGTCTTAAGAAAAGCCTCTACCAGGTCCTTGTTCCTGTGCATGTGCTGTGTTCCAAGAAGATTATGTTTTTCTGGGATGTGTGTCATTGTTCATGGAAAGTGAATTTTATGCAGAGATCAGGAGCAGAGATAGACTTGCCCATCCTCTGGGTTTAATAAATGGTGACCTAGACAGATCAGTGTGAACTAAATTTAGTATTCCAAAATGGCAAGGATATACCCCTGAAAACTAGGCTCACTCAACACACATAAGAGGCACGGATAAATCTGCAGTTAGGAAGTGAAACTCAGAGTTGAGTGGAAATCAAAAAGCCAGCAATAGTTTGGGAAATAAATTGAAGAACGTCATAAGTGATATTGTAAATAAAATGTGTGCCTTTATTGGAAAGAAGCTAGACAGAATCATGCCTTTGATGTTATAACAAAGGTAGGGTCAGAGAAAATTTTCAGGAAAGCAGTGTTAGGGGAATATAATTATTCTGATTTGAATAGCAGAAAGCTATTACAAAAATCTAGGCTAGCGATGATGGCGTGTTTGGATGGAGAGCTAAGAGCTGAGGGCTTGGGTGGGAAGTCCTTCGACTTTACCTATAGTTGAAGGGGGAGATGACAAGCTTTGCTGATGGGCATGAGAAAAGAGGCAAGTAGAATTCATTAGCTGAGCCAGGAAACACAAGGAGAAGAATATCAGGAGTCTTTGATGGAAAGTAGGGCTTGGATTTTGTATACGCTGAATTTTAGATGTCTGAATAGCTTCCAAGTGGTGATTTTTCCTCCAGCAGGAGGTTCAGCAAACAACAGCTGTGGCAGCTGTTACTTTTCATGTTCCCTGACATACATTCTTAAAGTGGGAATCTGCTAACATCTGTCAGGAGGCAGAATCCTTACCCAGTGGAAGCCACTCACATTGTGTTCTCCTTTCTGTCTAGCAGAGTTTCATTCTTTCTTGGCTTTTCATTCCTACTTATCAACCAGATCCATTGGAACTCAAACAAAGGCCTACAGCAGGAATTTCAGAGGCCCTCTACTTATCTCCAGGGGCAACTCCCTGGCCTATACAGTCACCACACAGGTATCTATTGGGCACTGATGCCAAGACTATGATAAATAAAGCAGCACAGACTGAGGCTGTGAGGATTAGATTCCCAACCAGGATGGTACATGAACTTGAGGCATGAGTCCCAGGAGATATTTTGATGTAATCCTGAACTCCTGAGGATCAAATGCACTCTTTCATTAATTAATTTTATTGGCAAATTTCAGATATACATAATGATCACATGCATCACAATTTGTACTTGTATATAATATAACTTAGCTTCTTATTCCCCTACTCTCCTACCATAATTTTAACCCCTCTTCTCTCCTTATTTAAGAAAAAGCTTTGCTTCCAGTTTTACCCTTCTTTCTCATTTTTCCCTCTTTTCCTTTTACCTCCCCCTTCTCTCTGTCCTCTTCTCATGTCAGCACTACATTCCTATTTGATAATATCTAGCATATATTTTGGTCCTTATTGATATTTCTGGTTTTTCACACCAGAGAAACAATGCCACATTTAAAATATGTGTCCATTTTGTTTTACTTAAGAGTATGGCCCCAAGGTGCACACATTTATGTAGAAATGTCCTTTCCCCCAAAGCCCCATCAGCATTTGTGATTGGTTGATTTCTTAATAATAATGGTACTCTGACAAAAGGATAATGAAGAAGATATCAGAAATTGGAAAGATATCCCTTGCTCTTGAGTAGGAAAAACCACTACAGTAAAAATGGCCATGCTCCCATAATTGATGCACTTAATACAATCCTGATCAAAATAACAATAGCACTTCTCACAGAAATAGTGAAAACAATCCTAAAATTTATTTGGAACCAGAAGAGACTTAGAATAGCAAAAGCAATTCTGGACATCAAATACAATTTTGATCCTTTTAAAACTTGCTGAATGATTTTTGGGGAATCCCTTTACTCTTATTTCTGAAATTAAAAAGGTTTCCTTTAGGAATTGTAGTAGTTATCAGACAGTTTTCAAGAATATTCAGGCCTAATTTCTGTCAGGCCTCCCAGCAGTTGCTCCATGATTAATAACACCTGGGCTACAAATAACCCTCATCATTGTGTCTCCTCTTGTTGGTCTTGTTAGAGCAGGCAGTGTGTGGGCTTTTGAGCCAACCTCTCATTTCCTTAGTGTAGAGGGGAGTGACTTCTTACTTAATGGGTAGTCTCTGGCCACTGTATCACCTTCACCTGAAACTTGCTAGAAAAACTTTTAGCCTTACTCTCACCTCTGCAACAGAGCCTGCCATCAAATGAGATCCTTAATTGACTCCTGTACACATCCAGGTTTTGAGAAGCATTGCTTGGGTTTGCCTCTTTACTGTAAAAAAATTAGACTGCAAACACATGAGCTGTGACAGGTCTGCTTGTACAGAGAGGCAGGGGAGAGAGAACACTCGAGAAGTCAACAACACCCATAGTGGCCACAGCTAGTCAAAGATTAAAAATGTGGTTTTGATGAAGGGTGCATATTGCCTGTTTTGGGATCTATGTCATCTGTTGGTTGAGACATGCAGTTGATTAAGGCAGTCTCTCTTATTTTCAGCCAAAGTCTGTGTATGTCCAGTAATGTATGGTTTTAATACATAGACATTCAATTATAAGCTATTTCAAGAATCCTTGTATCTCCGGCCACCCTCTGAGACCTGTACCAAAGAATGAATAAGGTGCAACTTACATCTTCTCTGCATTTAGTATCACCATGACAAAATAGTACAAATGTAACAGCAGAATCATAAGTAGTGTTAGAATTCAGGATGAAGCGATGGCATTGGTCAAGTGCCCAAGAGTTCATCTGTCATGCTTATTCAGTGTAATAGTATACGTGCATTTTTAATCAAGTGTTTATTTGCTTACCATTTGTTTAAACCTCCATGCTGACAAGCATCAAGCTCACAGGGACCATTATGAACTGAGTGATAAGCACCTTGCTTCCCTCCCTGTGGGCTCACCACTCTGCCCAGGGAGGGAGAAGGCGAAAGAAAATCACAGGACACTGCATGACCTGCTGGAGTTATTTCCTATGATTTTGTCTTCTTCTACAAATAGTATACTTGAAGAAAAGCTAACTGAATTTTTAGGAACAACTTTATTGAGAACAATTTACCCGCCAAACAATTCACTCATTTAAAGGATGGCATTCAGTCACTTTGCATGTTTCAAAGACTTCACTTATCACTACATTTTCAGTGTAAAAATTTTTCACTAGCCCAAAAGAAACTTCACACCTCTCACTTTCAAGTAGCCCTTCTCACTTCTCCCTCTCCCATTCTTTAACCCCATCCCTGGGTGACCCCTCCTTTACTTCTTCACTGTAGACCTGCCAATTATGGCATTTAATGCAAATGGAAAGATACAAAAGGTGATCTTTTGTGACTAGTTTTTGTCACTACACGCAATGTTTTACAAATTCACTGAATTTTGTTTCCATTCCTCATTTCCTTGAAATAGAAGAAGCTTAGACATATGTTCTGCAAGTACAAATAATCTCCAAGGTTTTCACTACACCAAGTTTTTGTTTATAAACTCAGAAACACACATGTTCCTTGTTTCTCTTCTAGTTATCTTGAACCGAATTTTTATGAGGTGTTTGCTTGGGCTTATATGAGAACTAGCTGATCTGAGGAAAAGTTATAAAATGGATGAAATTTGTTTTCTATTTTAAAAAATATCCTCTTCTTCCTCATAGAATTTTTTTTTCCAGTACCGGGGATTGAACGCAGGACCCTGCTTGCCAGCGAGGCACTTACTCTACTTAGCTATCTCCCAGCCCTCTTCTTCCTCATAGATGTCCAATATTCTAATGATATATTTTTGTTCACCTTAAAGAATTACATTCTGATAATGAATGGTTAAATTTATTAACCTTGTTAAATAGTGTCTGCAATTTTTATAAAGACCTATCTAATTTTCCTACCTAGAGACAAATGACAGATACCAAGAAGACAGGGAAACAAGCAATTAGGTTTGGTTAAGGTCAATTTGCTAGACATCTGTTGAGAACCTACCATATTCCAGGACTTCACTGAATGATGCATCGGAGAGATTAAGTATCTTGCGTATGACACAAAACATTCCTCTTCTTGAACACAATCAGAAGAATCTATTGATAGTCTATCGTTTGGTGTTCTTTCTATCAATGACATTACTCATTCTGGCTGTTGTAGTTTCTGAAGGTTATTGCAAATAATTATGAAGGTCAATACATGTTTGTAAGTTTCTCTGCCACTTATGAGAAAACTCTAGATCTAGGACTTTCAGTTTTATTCATATGCAAAGAAAAACAAAAGTTTTATTTATGTGCATCTGTAATAACAGCATGAGAATATGCTGTCCCCAGGAAGGGATCAGTCATTTTGTATTTACCAAATGAAAATACAAGTTAATGCGGAAATATAATTTGTGCAATTATTCACTATCTACTGATGAGTGAATACAGGAATACTAAATGGTAGACCTTCAATTTGAAACAAGAAAAAATTCATGAGGATAACAAAAGAAAATATAAAAATTGTCAATAAAGATAAAAGGAGACAATACAGAGTGCAGTGGTGCTGTAATGGTGGAGGGTAAATCACTTTGGCTTTAAACATAATAGTGAAAAGGCAAAAGAATTAAAAAAAAACACTCTAATATGTCAATGGACACGCAGTATAAGCAGGTAGAAGTTTTGGCATGAATAACAGAACATTAGGGTGGGTGCAGTCAATCTGTAGAGTTGCATATGGTTGAATTTAGTTGTTATTAGCTTAAAATAACCAAGAAACCCTTCGGTGTCTTGATGATCAGGTGCTAGAGAAGATATATAGAATTTTAATTTGTGCTCAATAATCCTAAGAAAACTGAAGGATGGAGAGTTTCACTTCTAAGCAGAGGCTGTTGGTAATCAGAGATACTTTGACTACTGGCTACTTTGACAATTTCTAGGTAGAAGGCACAAAATAAGGCTTAAACTGTAATAGCTAAGAAATCAGCAGTCACTCATTGTGTTCATGACATAAGGACAGCCAGCTTTCTTGTATGGACACTGTATATGATTTATTTATTTATTTATTTATTTATTTATTTAGTGTGTGTGTACAAGTGCATATGGAGCAGCTCTTATTTGTCTCTTGAGTCATCATTGGCACGGAGTGACTTGTCACACGGGAAATTTTTTTGTGCTCCACAGCACAGCTCAGTGACTTGAGCTTTGAGGGCCAGGCTGGCTCCTCAACACTGAGGCTGGAATCAGGGCTGTTGTTCTCTTTCTCACCACGCACCTGAAGTTTCAGTATAAGGAGTTGTGGGAAACTGAGTTTTGTTGTAGCATTGTCATTTACTAGTGCTTAAATTAAGATGTAGACACCATCACAATTTTTGTTTTCTTCAAGATAAGCCTTAGTTTCCTATGTCTCTTTCAATAAGAACAATAAAATCTATCTTGATGGTTTACTGGTAAAATGAAGAAAATGTAGGCAAATCTCTCAGTACTATGCCTTTCAGATAATCAGTCATTTGATGAATAACGGAGAGAAGATCATCTCTATTTTAAAAAATGTTTAAATGTCATTTGATAAAATTGCACATATTTTGAGAACTAAGCATACACAGGCCAAATATTTTATGACCATGTGGCAATTATTATCCTCACAGTGGGCTTAGTCATACCTTGCACTCATCTCCCAGGGACATTTAGGTTTTTCCTTGCAGGGATGGTGCCTCAAATGTGCCTCTCCAAGTTCTCCTTAAGTTTTGCTTTGCCTGTGTCCGCTGTTCTAGAATCGCACATTTTCAGGTTGCTGTCCTCCTTACACTTCATGTATTGGTTCTCCAAGTTGGATGCATACTAGAGTGAACTGGAGAGCTCAACTCCTAAGTTAAGTGTCTCCTACCTCCAGGAATTTTAATTTATTAGTGTGTGTTGAGGGTATTATTGTTATTGACTATTCAAGCAATTTCCAAGGTAATTCCAAGGGCAGTAGAGTTTGAGAACCATTGATAGAAACCATGATTCTCAGACTCTGATGTGCTAATGAATCACTTAAGGAATCTTGTTAAGATGCAGATTCTAATTTCAGAGGTCAAGCACAGAACTTGGGAGCCTGTTTCTCTAGCCAATTCCAGGTGATGTCAATGCCCACTGGCTTGAGAACCGCACTTTGAGTAACAAGGCTGGAATAATCTATAACTTTTCAGTGGTGTTTCAGGTGTGATCTTTCCATGGTACAGGCTAGAGGGAGGGAGAGAGGAATGTGGCCATATAGACATATGCTTTCACTATCAAAAGACTGCATTCATAAGTTGGGATTTACTGTACGTGTGTTGAGGATTTGTTACTAAGGGTAACTAGACAGTTTGTTTGCATGAAAACCAGGCTCCTCTATTATTGTGGTGAGGCTTCTAAGACAAAGAAACTCAGGCCCACTAACAGTAAGTCTAGTTTGGGGGGTGGTGAAGATACATTTTCAAATTGTGTTGTGGTTTTGTAGATCTGTCTTGTGCAGCTTAACTGTACTGAAAAGAGTCATAGCTTAGCTTTCTACTCTAAATTGATCCCATGTACAGATTTTATCTGCTAGGAGGCTGCCCTCACCCTGTAGATGGAGCAGCAAAGGGGCTCCAATGCACAGCTGCCTCCTACTACTGTCTTTACAGAGCCTCTGTGGAAGAAGTGTTAGTAAAAAGTTTTGTCAACCTCAAGTGCTGTCTGCTTTACTGTGTGGCAGAGCTTGGAGAACAATATAGTGCTATGGGCAACAGGATCAATTTTGAGCTCTGCAAGGTCTCTTTCCCATGGACAAGCATTGATGGTGACAGTGATTGCTAAGGCTCTTACTCTGAGCTCTAGATGAAGATACTAGTTGTGTCACAGTCATCTTAAGATGCCCTTGCTTGAAGAATTTATGAGATGCTTGTTTGAACATGGCTGAAAGAAGCACAGAACTTGACTGACCAAGTGACATGGAGTATCCTGAACATTGCAGATAATTACGAGGAAAGCTTTAAGAAAATGAATCTTAGGTGGTGATGAAGGATGGATTAAAAAGGCCACAAGCTATCAGACTAGCTTATGCCTCAGAGTTCTAGGAGGAGTTGGTAAATTCACAATTGTAAAAGAGTTGGGTCTGTCCTTCCTATTGTCTTTCCTTTTTAGTTTCTTTCCAGGGTAGATGAAACAGAGATGTTAAAGACTAAGAAACTGCTACAGACAAGGCATGATTTTCATAGGTTAGAGAAAGGGGAAAGTAATAAAGGGAATTAAGGAGATTAGAATTTGGCTGCTTGACCCCAGGGCTTTTCTCAGTAGACTGCTGCAATATTTCAAGACAATTTCAGTCACGGGCAATGTATGTAGGCAGATTTCTGTTGTGCAAGGAACAGTATTTGAGAAACGTAGGCTCCAACCAGGCAAGACTTTGTCTCCTGCTAATTTTCCCTTGCTGAAAACAGAATAATTTGTAGTTGAATCAGCCTTCTAATCTGAAACAACTCTCGCTAGTTTTCACTGTATGTATATTTTCTCCTTGGAATCACAAATGCAAGCCTTGGCATGATTTCACGATGAGTGAAATGACTCCTTGCTTCCTGAGAATATCTGATGCTGGAGATCTTGTCAGCAGTTGATGGAGAGGCTGGAACAGGTAGGATGAAGAGTTAACTTGCTACCATATGGCTCTGTAGAGAAAGTACAAGTAGCAAAGCTAAAGTCAAACATCACACTTTGCTACGGTTGTGCCGCTCAGAATGGACACTTAGATGCTCTTCCTCTGTGTGGTCCTTTCATTGCCAAGGCTCAGTGGATCTAAGCTGTATCCTGAAGAGAGAGCTAGAGAGATGAACTGTTTTAGGGAGGATTGTTGAGACCGAAACTGATCTTTTAGAAATGGCTGAAGACTAAAAGTGCTGGAAGAGGGCTGGATCCCAATGAAGAAGGAAAGTACTGCAGGCTTGTGATACAAAAAATAATGATCCTCCTTAATGGGGAACACCACCCTACTTATCTATGGTCAAGATAACCATTCACTCATGTTGTACTTTCCCAAGATGTCACAGTGCAGATCCAATCAACAAAAGCTTTCATGCATGCTATACCATGTATTCCATTAATATCTATTCTGTTTCTCACATGCTCTCAGATAGAATACATGGGTGTATTTTAACTGCTATGAAATGAAGATTCCAATTTCCAAGTTTTTAAAAAGATAGAGGATTCTTTTGTAGGGTACAGAAGTGAAACCAAAGAAAAACTATTCTAAGAGAACAAAACAGAATGGCAAGGCCTGAATGAAGATTAATCCTAATAGATTTTATGAATTTTTAGAGCACAGTTTTAAAAAGAATTTTAGTAGAAAGGATACATTTTTATTTTGGTACTGGGAGTTGAACTCAGGACCTTGCACTTGCCGGGTAGGTGCTGTACCACTGAGTTATCTCCCCTGTGGAAGGCTAATATTTTAAAGGGAGATAATCGAAACAGTTGTGGCAGAGGCAGGGATGGATGTTGACCTCGAGCTCAGCCTGCTTTGGACCTCTCATGAACCTATGAAGAGATTTGTAGAGAAGCTAGAATTGTCTGCTCTGGGTCACTGTTTTCCTTCAAAAGATTGATAAACAGAAGCAAAACTGACAGGAAAAGTTAGCAACAGAATTAACATCTGGGCTCAAATCTTTAACCCTCAGCTCTGGGCCCTTGTACTATGTCACGTGATCTCTGGAAAAATGAATTAAAGACTAAGAAGCTTTATTTCCAAAGGAAAGAATTCATAAGGACCAACACAATCCTTAATTTTGCTTTGGTTATGGGTCACTAATTGATGACCATATCTTGCTTTTGTATTCTCATGAAAGATGTTTGGGAGCCACTGAACAAGTAGGTTTTGCTATGACCCACTGATGTTTTGTTAGGAAGTCCACTATCCAAAGAACCCCATGGATTTGAGCTGATTCCTCCCCCTGCCCTGCTTATTGGTACTGAGGATCAAACTCAGCACCTTGTGCTTTCCAGGGAGTTACTTATGCCACTGAGCTTTTTCCCCAGATCTCTGGCAAACCCTTCTATAGGAGGCATAAAACCACAGGAGTCTACGTAGACACTACATCTTAAATTTCTCTTTAACACTCTCTTTAAATCATTTCCTGTGTCTAGGAAAAGTTAATTTTCTATTATGTTAGTATTCTTTGCTCTCATAGTCTTTTTCATATCCATTGCTGGGATCCTGATTCTTACTGAACACAGGAAATCTCCTATCTCCTATCTGGCCTCCTTATGTTTAGTATTTTGAATGAAATCCATCTTGAAAATTGTTAATTTCCATCATAAATAAAAATTGAATTACCAGCATAAATGAGTGAGAGAACACACTATACTGTTTTCTTTTTAGAGAGTTTTAAAAATTGTTAACTTGAGTTTCTAAAGCAATCCATTCACTTTAAAAAAAAAATAATGTATTTGGTACAGGGTGTCAGCTCGGACTTACAGTGATCCTTTTGTCTTCAGCCTCCCCAGTGCTGGGATTACAGGCATAAACCACCACGCTCGACTCTGTGGCCAGCTCAGGGTGCCTAGGGATCGAATCCAGATTCCTGTGCTTGCCTAAGCAGGTACTTAGTCCACTGAGCTGTCTTGCTGGTCCTTCATCCATTTAAAAGGAGTTTTAAAGGACCTATATTTCTCTCCTTTATTGCTTTACAGGTATATGTGACAAAATATTATAAAAAATGATAACTGAAGCACATGGCAGTTGACGGTGAAAGAAGGATTCGGTGATGATTTGTCCTTTTTGGTATATTGTCAATCATTTGTGACTATTTTAAAATTCCATTAGAATGTTACCATGGGTGACATTGTAAATTTCTCCATTCTCTTCCCAATGGACCTGTAAGCAGGGTGCCAGAGGTAGAGGCCAGTTTCAGCTTTCCATGGTGAAGTGCTGCAGGAACTGAGCCTTGACCTTTCAAATGAAGTTGCTGTGTGCGTGCATGTGGATGTGTGCGTGTGTACATGTATGTATGTGTGTGTGTGTGCAAAGGGTAAAGAAATCAGTGACTTTACATCAAGTCACAAACCTTGGCCTTCTTTTCTGTCCTCAGGCCCCCTGTTCCCTCACCTTGATCTCTTTCTTAGGTCTTGACATTGAGCTTTCTCTAAAACAGAAAGGTACTTTCTACACTTTTTCTTCTGAAATGGAACTCAAGTATCCACAATAAGCAACTTCACACATTGCTTGGGAAGCGGGTGACAAGCAAGGAATGGGTGACACTCTGCAGCAGCATGACTCTGCCATAGTTTGAGTTGGTGGTGTAATCTGAGAGTGCACTTGGCTTCAACCCTGAGGGTCCCCCGCATGTACAGGAAGCTGCCAGTGTGTCTCTCTGGCATGCAATTCACTTCTCTCGGCCTCCTGGACATCGGGGTTTATTTCTTGACATGCCATTGAATATTAGTGGATGTGAAAATATGGTAATTATTAACTTAAGCAATGGACAGAGGAGGAAGGAAAGGGAGAAAGGAAAGTAAAAAAGAATTAAGATGTACTATGTGCGTGTACCAACATCCATGAAGAATGTAATCATTGTGTACTGCAAATAGGTGAAAATAAAAACAAAAATTTTCTTAGAAATTGCCAGCTCAGTCTAGTGAGACTTACAAAACAAAAATATTACACTACAGTTATAATGTTTAGCTTGAATTTCCCTGTGCAGTTTATGAGAATTTGAAAATACTCAAAATACAGAGGAGCAAAGCTGAGAAGTCCACACTCTAAGAGCTGTGGCATCTGCCCTCCACGTGCCTTATTTTGGCCATAAAAGGAGAATCATTCTCTCTTCACCAGATATAGGACTAATCTTACATTTCTTTTAAGACCCTGTCCCACTGTTATGGTTTGTGTCTAGTTGTCCCCCCAAAGCCTCATGGAGTCATGGGGCTGGGACTTCTAGAGTTTGACAGTTGATCCATGATCCACTGGGATTACTTGTTTTAGTACTGATAGGATTATGGGTCTGAATACTGCTGGGAATTATAGATGTGGCCTGAGGCAGACAGGATAAGGTAGAGAGAGAGAGAGAGAGAGAGAGAGAGAGAGAGAGAGAGAGAGAGAGAGAGAGAGACTGGCGCTGTTACTCTGCTGCCCTGATTGATTGGCTGCCTCTGTCACCATTTTGTTGCTGTTCTGCTGCCATGAACTGGATGCTCTCTGCCCTGTTCTACTCAGCGTTAGGACAGACGAATATTGACTGAAGCCTCCACAAACTGTGAGCTGAATAAACCTTTCCTTCCTTCATTTTGAGTGTTGGGTATTGGTCCCAGCAATGAGTAAAAAGTAACTAAAACACCCACCTAACCTATGCACACAGCCTGGTAGATGTACGCATCGTCTTTGACTTCTGGGGTGTGGTGGTGGGAGAAGGGAGAGAAGAGTTATATGATAAAGTAATGTGAAACTGGACCCCAGGAAACATTTTAGGTACTAGATGTTAGCTCCTAAAATTATCCTCTCAGAAAAAAAAAATATAAAAATTAAGAGTTTAGAGGAATTATAATATAAAATTAAGTATTTCAATGTGATAATCTATTGGCTAGCAGGAAATGTTTAGAAAGTTACCATACTGATGTATTTTGTCTAATTCTATTCTCCATTACCCTCCAGGTCCTTGTCAATTATATTAACTTAATGGTCAGTGTTTAGAATAAGAATATTCTAGTTTTTGTGAAGCCTATCTCATTTTTTCCTTATTTTTGTTGTTTTGCATCATCTGACTTTCTAGGATGTGTTCGGGTTTAGATGGCATGATACAAACATGGATATTGGTACGGATAAAATTAGCTATTTGGTGTCATCCCCTCCATAGTTCCTGGTGGCTATTTTCAGTTGCTGATACCAATGGCCCACCCTGTACCTGAGCTGTGGCAGAGTGCCAGGATGAGCCATTGTTTAGACCATGATTTCTCCTTCTAGGATGTGGAGGTCTTTTCCCTCAGGTTTACAAGTACTGTTCTCATTTACAAAGTGTGTTTTAATTAACATTTCTCAGAAAACTAGCTAAGGTTCTAGGCCAATTTTAAGTTGAGCTTGTGTTAATGAGCTCCTCTGTAGACCACTAATAGTACTATGTATAGTATGTGCAGTTTTATATATTATTTTACAAATTTTCATCTCAAAAGTCACATTATAGCAGCCCTTCTCAATGGAAAGGAGATTGTTATGCCTTACATCTAGATTCATCCACTAGTGATTTTATAGCTAAATGCAGTGATGGGAAGTAAAGCCTGGTGGGAGGAAGTGGTCACTGGGGTATAGTTTGGAGGGATGTATTTTTTGTCCTCCCTTGGCCTATTTCTCTCCTTCCTGTCTGCCACGCCATGGAGAAGTCTCCTCTGCCGTGCCCCTCTGCCTTGGAGCCAAAATAAACCCTTTCTCATTCAAGTTGTGAATACTGGTTACTGTGTCTTAGCAATGGAAAAATAATGAAGGCAAAGATTATGATTAATTTATTCTACATGTTCTTATTCTGCATCCACAATAAGCTACCATTATCTGTGGTTTCACTTTCTATGGTCTTTGTTGCCTGTGGTCTACTATGGGTCAAAAGTATTAAGTAGACATTTCCAGGTAAACAATTCATAAGTCTTACATTGTGTATTGTTCTAAGTAATATGATGAAATCATGCACCATCTTACTCTGTTCTTCATAGGACATGAATTATGTCATTGTCCAGGGTATCCACACTGTATACCTGACCCACCCATTTATTGCTCAGTAGTGGCCTCAGTTATCAATCAGAGTGTTTGTGTTCAAGTAATGCTTATGTTGTAGCCTAATGCTCCTATCTCACAGTGCCTACATTGTTTATTTCACCGCATTCATAATACTGTCACTGTTTCCTTTCACATCATCTTAAAATCAAAAAAGGTACATATAGTACTGTGAGACATAAGAAAGACAAGAATAGTCATTGTCTTACTTACTTTTTACTTGTTGCTGGGACAAATACCTGACATCCAAAATGAAGGAAGGAAAGGTTTATTCAGCTCACAGTTACTGGAGGTTTCAGTCCATATTTGGCTGGCCGAGGGTTGAGTGGAACAGGGCAGAAGGCATCCAGTTCATGGCAGTGAAACAGCAGCAATCGCGACAGAGGCAACCGACCAACCAGGACAGCAGAGAGCAACAGTGCTAGTCTGTCTCTCTGTCTCTCTTTATGTTACATTCAGGCTCTCTGCCTCAGCCTATTCATCTTAGGCCATACCCATAATCCCAGCCATACTCAGACTGATAACCCCATCTGTACTAAAACACATAATCCCAGTGTATCATGAGTCAAGTGATTCCAGCAGTACTCAGACCCATAATCCCATCAGTACTAAAACACCTAATTCCAGTGGATCATGAGTCAAGAGTATCAAACTCTAGAAGTCCCTGCCTTATGATTGCATGAGGCTTTGGGGGGACAACTAGACATAAACAATAACAGTCACCTAAATATATAAAAGTATATTTCTATAACTGTTCTATTCTATTATTAGTTATTATTAATCTGTTCCTGTGAGGTTCCAATATATGTTATTAAACTGTCATAAGGATATACGTTTAGGGAAAACATAGTACATGTAAATTTTGGTATTATTTAAAGTTTCTGGCATTGATTAGGGGTGTTAGACCATATTCTCCATGGATAATACAGGGCTACTGTACTATGCATATAAAGCCACTTTTATGACATTGAGAATTATAGTAAACAAGAAGATATGGTCCCTCTTCAAGGATCTCACAGTACAAGGTGACCTTTTAAGCAACGTACCAGAATGCAAGATAGAGTGGACTACCACATCTTTCTCAGGAGACTGGAAACTATAAGTCACATTGAAAATAGAAGGAACAGGGGCCAGCAAGGTGGTTCAGTGGTCTAAAGTGCCTGCTTAAGAAAGCTTAGGCAACCACAGGGATCACAGTTCAATCCCTGGCAGCACATGCTGTGCCAGCCCCACCCCTAAGGCAGGCTGAGCCGGCCATAATACACACACACACACACACACACACACACACACAGAAGGAACAATATGGGTCAAGAGTAAACTTAGAGAGACGTTTGGAATTTGGGTGACAGAGAGGGTTATCAGCTAGGGCCACCATAATTCTAGAGAATGGGCACTAATTTATTTTCTGATCTGCATTCAGTGAGTCTCAGGCATTCAGATGAGGTGTACTGACAAAGAGGAGGTTATGAGGTGGAGCTCCCAGCAGCCAAGTATCTGCTTATCAAGGAGACATAATAATCCTGTAAGTGAGTAATGAATGCCGAGACTGAGTTTGGCTTCGCCTCTCTGTGTCATAAGAAAAAAAAAATATCAGCTATGAGTAGCAGATTTTTACCTGAAAGTTAATTCCAAATGTTCATAGAGGGTTGTAACCTAGATGCCCATGAAGACCCCACAGTTGGATGCAGTACTAGCCTGCAGCCTTGCCCTCGCACAGGAAGGCAAGGTGTACTGGAGGGACGGGCCCTGGAGGGCCTTTAGAATGAGTCTCTGTCTGTTTGCAGTTTGTTTTCTCCTGGCTCCTATATTCACTGTCTGGCAGGCTGTGCTTTTGGATTAAGTTCTTATTTTGAATCTTATCTGGATTCTGTTTGCTCAGGTTTCCAAATGGTTCTGGGTGACATCTGCTTGTTACCAGTGAAGCCAAAAGAATGGCAGGGTAGATTGCCTTGTGCAGGGCAGACAGGTAATTGTAGCTTTAATTTTGTTTTGTTTCTGGAAGCATCCAGGTATCCAGCTTCTTTATCTCACAAAAGGACCCTAATAAATGTGGGAGTGTTGGCAGACAAGATGGCCCAGTGGGCAGCCTGCCCATCAGATGTGTTAGCCCCTGTAATTGCAATAGTACTTCCCCGGGAAGCCTCACACATCAGGAATTCTCTGCTACTCCAAGCAACACATCAGTTTCCAAGCTAGAAGCAAAAACAGAAACATGGAGACCTCTGGACAGCCAAGACACACATTTCACCTTGGAAATTCAGATCTTCATAAGGAAAGTTCAAGCCATATGAACATAAATCATTTCCTGGAAAGCTATTCTTCTTAAGAAACCAAATTCTCTGGAGTCAGAATCTGTTGGATGGCTGGCAAATGTCTTTGACTTTGAAGAGGTGACCACTTCAGAAATTGTGTGGTGGGAAAAGCAGGGCTTACTCCCAAGTGGAATAAGCCAAGATTGGGCCTGGGTCTTGGAGCAGCTCAGAAGACTGTAGAAAGGCTCCATAGCATTGCTTTTGGAAGTCAGTGAGAATCAGGGGCCTTGGGAAGTAGGCATAATGTTAAGTTTTGGAAGGCAAATATAGCCCAGAAAAAGGAACTATATTAGGTTTTCTTTACATAAGAAGTGGGACTGGTGGGTAAAACAGTTCCTAGTACTACAAGGGAATAGTAAAAGTCAGGAGTTACCAGCTAATACTAAAATTCAGACGTAGGGGATAGAAAAGTTGAATTTGTTAGAATCATGGAATGAGATGGGAAGGGTTGCTAACAAAGGGATAAAGCCCTTTGATCAGAAATGACTGCCATCAGGGATAATAGTGATAGAAAAGAGCGTTAAGAATCATACAAGATTTCACTAAACAAAGTAATAGGAATTCATTAGTGGTTTCTGGATCACATGATGCTGTCTTTAAATTAGTTGTTCAGATTACCAGCTACAAATGTGCAAGATTTGTTTAAAGAAAAAAACAAAATGAAACAATAACAAAGAAGTTACGGGAGGTTCAAAAGAGGAAAGAAAAAAATCAGAGTAAAAAAAAATTTTAGGCATTAACTACTCCTTTCAAAAGACCAGCAGAAATCAACAATATAATTATCCAAACTATTCTGCATATATACCTAAATATATTTTTGTCCCTTCTTTCATTTGTCATCTTCCTCATTCCAGTTTTCCCTTCTCATTGAAAAGTTTCTTTCCACTTCACAGTATCTGTTGTGCTTTTTAGATTTTCATTACTCTTTCTGTTTCTCACACTAGTAAGAAAATATGATGTTTGCACCTGTGGATCCGGTTTATCTAACTTACCAATACAATATTTAGCTGCCTCCATTTATCTACAAAAGTCTCAAGTTTATCTTTCTAATAGCTAAGTAATACTCCATTGCATAAAAGTACCACATCTTTTTTTTTTTTTATTTTTTTTATCCATTTCTCAGTTAATGAGCACTTGGGTTGTTTCCAAGATTTAGCCAGGACAAATTGTGTTGCTATAAAAATGCCCATATAGGAGGCATTTTTTGGTCATTTAGTTCCCAAGGAAACATGATTCCAAATGCTCTGGTATTATAACATAGAGCAGCCATGTGTTTGCAGACAAGAAGGCAGTTTTAAAAAGATTCCTTGAACTTAGAGTATTCAGCTACCTTCAGCCATGGGTTCCTGTAGAGCACACTTACTGCCTGCATTCTGGTATGTGTGTCTATTTTTCAGAGCATTGGAGACATATGGTTCAGATCCACTGAACTGAAATGTATTAGGGATCAAGGTGGATTTTAGGAAGACTCACTTCAATGAATTTTACTGGATTAGGAAGATTTACCTCTTTCCCTGACCTTCTACCTTCGCTATTATTTACATAGGGTGCAAATAGTTGGCTCTTGGCCCAGAGTGAAAGAGACAGCCCTGGGAAGGTTGGGGTCCTGGCTGAAAGCTGATCCCTGGCAAAGAAATTGTTTCTAGAACTTGTGCTTCATTTGGCTACTATACTGCAGTATCAGTAAGAACAGAAGAATAAAATATAGGGATAGGGCTGGTCACATAGCTCAGCAGATTAAAGCACCTGCAAGCAGGCGCAGGGCCAGGGATTTGATCTCCAGGCCTGCCATGTTGGCCCCACCCCTGGGGTGTGCTGAGATGTAATCTCAGCTCTTGGGAGGCTGTAAACAGGAGGATCACTACGAGTCTGATTTGGTAGTGGGGCTCTGAACACACTGTAGACCCTTCCCTAAAGTACAAAAAAAAGAGGGCTGGAGAAGAATAATTTGGTAGTGTGAAGACTCTGAAGAAACAATATTTATTGTTTGTGCCATGAACTTGGGCTTGTAGTGGTTCAAAGACATTTATCATGGATTTCAACCCTTGGAGAGACTGAGGTAAGCCCAGAGAAAGGACAGAGAAAGCAGGACTCAGTGTGCATATTTCTACAGAAGCAAATCTCTATTTCTTCAGTTCCAACAAATCTGCTCAGTGAGTATCTAGCTCACATTGGGATAGATGTTGGGTACCTTCCCACATAGCCACATATATTTATCTAGCATTTATCTTCTCAGAGAATAAGTATAGTGAGAATGAGGAATCAATATAATGAAGTCCACAATGTAGGCTGGAATTTGAAACAAGATTACAACTGGAGTTTTGTCTTGTTCTTCTGGCAGCTACCAGTATTCCCAGGCATTCCACTTCTCTTTGGTCAATTTTATTCCAGCTCTTCCCATCCCATTCTACTCCACCCAGTCCTTTGTCATTCCAGTCCAATTTGTCTTGTTTCATGGTTAGTGAAACAAGTGGACTAACCCAATGATAAAGAGACAAACCATTGGCTCCCAAGGAGATCCACACAGTGTGTTTTAGCAAGAACTATATGTAGTTGATTGTTGCTCAGAAGATCATTCCCCTGTCTTACAGAAAGTCACGTTGTCATCTAAAAACGCATCAGATGGCTACAATAAATGAGCTAATATACTTTTGTTTAACTTGCATCTCCTTAGGATATTTCCAGAGAAGTTATTTTCATACACTTATTAATAGCCCATGGAATTATTTTAGAGGAACCCATAGGAGTGTCACACCTAAGAACTGGATCTCAAACATAAATGAAAAGGTACAAGCTTGGTGCACTGAAATTTTATGGTATTGAAAAGCTGAGATAGGGCTTAAATACAAGCATGAACTTTACCGTAGGGCTAACTCAAGGCATATTATTCAGGTATAAATGGGAAAGCTTTGGAGGGAGGTGTTTTATTTTTATTTCTGTTGGCTTCCAATTTTGGGGTGACTGAAAGTGTGTAGCGTAATGGTAATTTTTTAAATTGATGAGCATACATTGGAAGATATTCACATGAACATTGATGCTCATGTTTCTATCAGAGGTTTACACCTACCCCACCAAAGATCCTGATTACTGTGATCTGGATAAAATTATTAGTCATCTAATGTTTGAAGGCACTGAGACACAGCTGTGACCTCTGTCTAGTGCAGTGGCTCTCAACCTTTCTAATGCCATGACCCCGCAATACAGTTCCTCATGTTGTGGTGACCCCAAACCAAAAAATAATTTTGGTGGCTACTTCAAAACTGTAATTTTGCTACAGTTATGATTCAGAATGGCTTTAGGCAATCTCTATGTTTTGGTTGTTTGACCCCCGCTGGGGTTGTGACCCGCAGGTTGAGATCTGCTGGAGTGGTATCCAGATTAGGAAAGTAAAAACAGGGAGGCTACTCACAGGAAGTTGATTATTTTGGTACTCCCTATATGGTAAGGTCAAAACCTGTTTGGGACATGCTTAATTGTCAGATAAATGTACTCCAGCAAGAAGATAACAGAGAAAGATAACAGAGAAAACCAAGGCAACCATCTGCATGTGTGGCTGACAGAAACCTAGCAGCTGGACATTCTAGAGAAGCAAATTAGAACAATGCTGAGATTCCAGCTCAGGACTCCCAAGAACAATGAAACAAAATCACCAGCAAATGTCATTGTCAGTGATGGTGTCATATGACAGTTTGGAGGTTTTGTTTTTTTCTTTCTAAATACACCGTAGCATATACATTATTCTACTTTTATTTCATTGATTTTTTAAAAAACTCAGTTATTTACTAATTATGGGAAAATGTTAAGAACTTCCTACTCAGTCTTTTTTCTTTTGTAAATAAAATGTACTTATATTCTCATTCTTCTTTTTTAAAAAAGTGTATTTGATTGCTACAGGGTCTCACTACACAGCTTGGACTGGTGGTGATCCTCCTGGTTTCAGCCTGACAGACATTGGGATTGCAAGTGTGTGCCACCATGCTTGGGCACTAGACAGCTCAGCCCACCTTGGGGAGGGGGCAGGGCTGGTGCCACATGCAGTGCCAGGGACTGAAGCATGGTCCTTTTTCTTTTTGGTAGTAACAGGGATTGAACTCAGGACCTTGCACTTGCCAGGCAAGCACTTAGTCTACTGAGCTATCTCCCCAGCCCCTGAACCATGGTCCTTGCATTTGCCTCATCAGGTGCTTTAGACTGCTGAGCTATCTTGCTGGCTCCTATATTCTCATTCTTTTTTTTTAATTTTATTTGTGGTACCGTCGATTGAACTCAGGACCCTGTGCTTACCAGGCAGTACTTCTACTAAACTATCTCCCCAACTCCTGTATTCTCATTCTTATCCTATTCAGCTTTAGTCTTTTTTAAATGTATTTGGTACATGGCCTAAAGATCTCACTATGCAGATCAGACTCATAGTGATTCTCCTGTTTTCAGCCTCCCAAGCGCTCGGACTATAGGCATGAGCTGGCACGTCCAGTCTCAATCACTGTCTCACTGCACCCTGGAGAGTGGGGCCAACATGACACGCCAGGGATTGAACCCTGGTGGAGTCTGCCTAAGCAGGTGCTTTAGTTCACTGAGCTCTTTGGAAGGCCCCAGTTTTGGTCTTTTTTAGAAGCTTTTAAAAAATTTACTACTTTTAATAAGAAATAACATTGAGACAGTTTCAAAACATGTTAGCAGGACAGCCACAATAATTGATAAAGTACATACTGTTGTCTTCATAGTAGTTCTTCAGAGTACAAAATGCAGACATGATAACTTTTCTAAACACTATTGATATAAATATTTCTTTTCACTGGACTAAGAGAAAGTAGTTGTATACATAGAGCAATATTCCATAATAGTAGTGGGTTAGCACAGAACTGGCAGTGTTGGAAGCTGTTGACTTGAGCCTTTAATAGCTCAGCATACTTATCTGGCTTTACTTTTTATGCTTTGTGGTTAAACTTTCTGCTGGGTGGTTAAGTCCAAGTTAAAGCAAGATCTATACAACAAAACATTTAATTTTCGTGCCTGACAAGGTCAGTCAAATCCCCTCAGGATGCACCTTGAAACCATGTCCAGCATTTTGTAGAACTTTTGTCAGTGTCAGCTCTCTGGATGAGTCATGGTCATTGCTTGACCAGTTTGTTCTCTGTGAAAGACTGAGAGAATGTTTTATCTCTAGGTGACTCTCCTTAGGCACACTATACACATTGTTGACCCGTCTCCTATGTGGCCCCATAATCTCCTTGAACAGAAACCTTGGGATATCACTGCATTATAGGCTATTATAGCACAGGTTCTCTTATGTCCTGAGTTCTCATTGACATTGAAGGGCTATGGCCAAAATATTGGATATCCCTGTAGCTCTTCTTTTTCTCTAATTTTATGGCCTGTAAACTCAGGTCCTTAACCCTCCAGAAGAGACGCTTGATCCTATTACTATACAACATAGGTACTTGAGCTTATCATCACTGTCTTTCTAAATATTAAGTGCCTTAAACTTTACATAGAACTGGTATTTTCCATCAATCACTGATACTCTAATAAGTCCCTATAGAATGTGACTTAAAAAATTGTCATACTTTTTTACACAGAAATTTAGAAATCTAAGCATATAGAAAATTATAGCGGGTAAATCCTATGGCATTTTTCCTTGTCTTGTCTTCTGTTTAATTACCCTTCTCAGTTTTGGTCTTATGCTACACTCATTGCCTCTTTCTTTTTTTCATCCTCCTTCCTTCATCCATCCCTCCTCCCTCCCTCCTTTGTCTTTTTTTCTTAAATGTTTATTCTTCCTAAAAGGACCTTAAAGCTATGCTTTATTTAAACTATTTGGCATTTCTGCATCATAGGATCCCTATATCCCGCAAAGTAATTTCTTTATTTTTCTGTGTCTTTCTTTAGCAATATTATACAAGATTTTTTTTCTCTCCTTTCTAATGAATTAAGTTGGGAGGGTATTACATCTTAGATATGAAGACCTGGGAGATAGAGGCAAAGAGGTAGCTAAAGGCATTGAGCACTTCTGTGGGATTCAAGATTTCCATGCAGTTAAGTGATTCTTCTCTCATAGTTTTCAGCAATAACTGGAAACTGGAAGTTGCAGTGTGTGGTTATTTTTCCAAAGAGAGTTTTTAAAATCTCAGAAATCACACAGTGAATTGTAAACCCACACTCTGGTGTTCAGTGAAATTTGGATGAGTGGGGTTTCCTCTGTACTGAGGTTGAGAACAACCTCCCCAGTGCCCCACTCACCTTGACTGGCTGTTGCCACAGTGGGCAGAGTGCTTTCCATTTTCCCTTCTTAGGATCCCAGCAGCAGCTTGGCCACAGGGGTATTAACCATCCAGGAAAGCCACATTCCAAATCAGCACTGTAGGAAGCAGACAACACTGCCACCTGCCAAAGATGGCGGCGCCTAGGCACTCCTTGATTTGTTTAGAGGTGATGAAAAATGAAATTTTAAGATATGGCTCTTCTAGCACATGTGTCTGATTACCAGCTTAGAGATCACTGGACTGTGATTACAGTAATCTACCACCACTCTTGGAAGTTTAATGAACCTACAAAGTGAAGCAAATCAATCCTACCTGAACTGTACTTGTACACTTATTCCATAATTAGGAGACAAAAAAAAAAAAGAGGTCTAAGGCTGGTTAGTGCTTACAATTACTAAAGAGGTGCATATATCATGTATTATTTTTGGAGGGGTTCCTTATTCATTTTATGGAGAGAAATGGCATCATGTTTACATCCATTGTACATGGGCTTCTTCTGGGGCTGAAGTTATCAGATATGTAAAGACATGGTCACATGATCTTGGCTAGCTTACTGTTGCCTATTACATAGAATATAGTAGAAAATTAAACTCTTCTCCACAAAAAATGAAGTAGTGTGTGGGAGTTCAAAAACCATCTGCTCAGGCAATAGAAGGGGCCTTTGGATTTTGCTGTGCCCTATGTTGGGGAGAGCTAGTGCTAATAGGGGACATTGCCCTGCTTGTGGGGCTGGGGTGACCCTCGGGGCAATAGGACAGTCTCAGCCTGAATTTCCAAAAAGTAGAGCTACAGACATGAATTTGTGCCTGAGTCTTTACTTCGCATATGCTGCCAACCAAGAAGGATGCTATGAGAGGGAAGATGTAAAATAGGAAAGCAATAAAAGGTACATGTACAAGTGAGCTGCAGTCCTGGGCAACTGGGGGTCACTGTTGCCAGGGATCTTTCATATTGCTCAGGTAAGAGGCAAAGAGCTGAGAGATTTAGTACCCAAGCCTTATCCATTATTGCACAGAGATACTGTGGTTGTGTATTTGAGAACCAGTGGGCTGTGGCATGCCTTCCATGATGGTTTGAAGCCATCTGCTTTGATTACAGGGCCTGGAATCTAATCCTCCCTGGACCTGTGATTTTTTGGAAGACAGCTTAGTTACTTTGATTACTGCAGTGTTGAGGATGATGGGATACTCAGCTTGCCTAAATATCTATGCTGCAGATAATGTTAACTCTTTATGGGAGACTTTGGCATTGGTTGGCTTCATATATTAATCTCAAAACTCCTGAAGCTTATTTAATACTTTTAAATTGGTTTGCACATCTGGGAGAGTAGTGTACGAATTTCTGTGCTTTCAACATGCATACTCTTTAGTTACTGAGTGATAGTTGGTTGGCCATGTCTGTGCATACATGATATAAAACATCATGGTTATTGTGTCTGTGAACTTTCTGAAGAGGAAATGGCAAATGCCTTAATTAGAAAATTTCCCTTCTGTTCTACATGATATGTGTAGAATGCAATATTTTCTTCTAATGGATTTGAGGCCAGTGTAGTGGCTGGATGGAAACCATGTGCTTTTCTTTGGAAAAAAAAAAAAAAAAAGATCTTTTTTACTGAGTAGTTTCTGTGTTAAAATTAGGAACAGAAAATTTGGCCACACCAAAGCCATGCTGTATTGTGGAAATGTGAAGTTCTTGGTAACAGTTGCATGGACAGAGAGTGGAAAAGGGCAATCCTATTGAAGACAAGGTCTCCCCACATGACCCGAAGGAAGTGCAGATAACCGCACACAGCAAAAACCTGGTAGGCAAGTGAGCGAAGGCCAGGAGTAGCAGCTCTATTAGGAGAGCATCTCAGAAAGCCATTTGTGTTATGTCTGGGCAGTGTTTTGTAAATGTACGGGTTAAGTATCAAAATGAATCAACCATCAAATCTACATTTTTAAGTAAACCGTAGGGTAGAAAAGGGCTCATCATTTTTCACTGTTTATCGTTGGTCTCTCTGGTTTGGTAGGGTGACAGTCTGACAATTTTAGATTATATTGCTGTAAAGGCAGTACAAGTTTTTCTTTCCACTTGAATGCATTTTCAGTTGGTCAAGGGGATGTTGGGCTTGAGGAAATACACACTTCCACAACCACAGTTGTCGAATACACTGATTTAAAGTGTGGATGGTCACATTGGCATTTGGAGCTTTGCTGTTTCACCATGTTTCTACGTTTCTTTCCACATATATAAAATAAATGTAAAATGGTCATTTTAATTATGTATACATCCTGTATAAGTCAAGATTCAGTTAGAAAAGAAAAAAAATCATGCAACATATTTCAACAGTGAAAATTTTAGTATATGGAATTTGCTGAGCAGCTATTAGATTAATGATTTTTAAAGACATAATAGATCTTGTAAACCATGACTGCCTCAGACTATGGGATTAAAAGACAGCCTGGGGCAGTAAGAAGGCTGGAAGGGGCAGTCTACAGAGCTGGAGCTGGGGAAGGAGGGCATATGGCAGAAATCTTGCCATGTTGGACAAAATAAATATATGCAACCTCAGGATTGGAGCCTGGAATCTTAGTCACTGATAGGTGAGAAAAATAGATTGGGGGGGTCCTCCCTGGAAACACAAGACTACAGCGAGAGGCAAGATTTTCAGTTTCCTACTAGCACCCCTTACCCTTTCCTGCTAGCAGACAGAAGAAAGTGGTCACACAGAAAAGGTTTACAGAATCTGGTATGGCTTCCACATTAGCTTTTACAAAGCAGACTTGAATAGAAAATGGTACAAACTAAGGCCCACCATGCAGACTGACTGGATTGCACCCCCTGATGTCTAACTGAAGCATTTTTTTCAAAGCTATGAAATGTGCTTCGAAAATTGACAATTTTATATTGTTCAAGCAAAATGCACAGGTACATTCATATCTTATTGTATATAATATCATGTGTTTATAAACTTTCACGCCAAATAAACATGCATACACACAGAATCAAACATATTGAAGGTGGATGGAGAAATTCCCAGACCTCACTGGTGCCAGTCTCTATTCAGATAGTATCTATCTCTATAATCTCAACCTCTCAATAACATACACTCATCCTGAGGCCCTGTGATAATTATGCTGACACGTTTGTGTATAATGTCTTTTGCCTTAGTGGGGTGTTTTCCAATCAATGGCCCCCACTGATTCATCATCCTGTTGCCTTGACCATGATTCATGGAATCTTCTAGAATCTGAAGGAGCAGGAGGCTGAGTTATACATTCCTGCAATATCTAGACTGGGAGAGGGGACAGAGACTTGATGAGGAATTCCTGAAGCCTTTGGTAACTCCTTGTGCCATAGGGCTACCATGGTGTTTTTGTGTAGAGTTGGAGGCTCTCAGGCAGCTATCTCTGTGTTTCTTTTCAGGCTATGTGTATTTTGGGCCTGGGCTTTCCTAGTGTAAAAGGAGAAAGGTATGTTTGCTTTTTCCTTATGGGAGTGGTTCTGAGGCCATTGAGTAAGTCGTTACTGAAGGCACATATTGTACTCAGAGCAGGCCCTATGCTCCTGGGGTGCTGCTCAATGGCCATTGTGTTTTTCTCAGGGGCATGATGTAAAATTCCATTTTGTTCGTTTATTTTCCATCCCTCTACTTAAATAGTACATAAGAGAGAGAAAAATGAGTCTTGAAAAAGACAAAGCAACAGAAAGAATGAATCCAAAAGATCTCTGACGTGTTTCTGTAGTGACAATATGAAGCTCATTTCAGGGAATCCCACAGTGACCATTTCCTCTCCGGCTACCTGCTGTCCTTTCCTGGCCCTGGGGCCTACAGGCTTCCTGACAACCCAATGCCACAATTTCAAAGTGATTCAACTGGCGTCCCAGCAATGTCTCCCCACTCTGCCTCTTTCACAATAGCAGGGAGTAGAGAAAACTGACAAACGGGCTATTTTTGAACCAGAACTTGGTCCAACTGTCAAGCATAATAGCGGCCGAGTCATGTTTGTGGGATAGCCCACTCATGAAAGATGACTTTATAATTGCCTTCCAGATCCCAAGGATAAGCGCGTATGTTGAAATCGGCACAGCCCTCTCAGGCTTTTTAAAATCCAACCTCCAGAAGCCTGGAACATGTGTTGGCAGCACTAGCCCTTGGCATCTCTTCTGATGATGATCTCCCCCACTTACTCCAAAGGTGTTGTAGGCAGTTTGCGTACTCTCTTCTCTGTTTATGCCCCCTAACAGACCAAGTGGCACCTGTGAACGCACAATGGCTCTTTCCAGAGGAACTCATTATTGCCCTTATGGCTTACGAAATGCTTTTGTGTCTAATCCTCTCGACACTTTCTCTCCCCCCCCCCATCTGTCAGTGGGCTTTCGTGCCCTGTGGGTCAGCATATCAACACTCCTCTCTTACTCTCTCAGCACAGGTCCTGCTTCTGAAGTCCTTTCACTGGGGAAGGCTGCTGGAACAATTTTCACAGGACTGGTAGGAGCCCTGGAGGGAAAAAAAGGAAAACCAAATAAAATTATTGTAATGGGCTCAGTATAGCTATATTTATTGCCTTATAAGGATCCTGCTGCTCTGGGGTTCTTCTCTGGACCACAGACCAACCACCTGCTACCCTCTCCTGGCCTCCACTGCCAGCCAGCTCTCCTCTCCCTGATTTTGACATTCTTTGGTACAAGGCACAGGTAAGCTGTGGACACACATTCATTGCTGGGCAGGCAGAAGGTTTTAAATGAGGAGGCGGTGCTCCCTTGACTGTGCTGCTTCTGCTACCAGGTGTGTATTTGTGTCATGTTTCTAATCTTGGGGCAAAAGTCACACACAGAAAGTGGGTCCTCCCTTTTCCTGATGATTTGCAACTCTCCCATTTTCTTTCATTTCAGCTGCTTGCTTGTCCTTGCTCAGCTTCTGAAGCAGGGGCCAAGGGAAAGTAGGCTGTGACTCCAGTCATGGGCAGGGTGGGCGGTGACTTCTGCGACCTGTGGTAAGGGGTGTGCATGTTTCTCTCAGGCCTCTACAGCGCTGCTTATGCTTAGTGGTAGAGATGGCAGACAAAGTTCATGGGCCTGCCTTTTCCAAACTTCCATTCAGTTTTCAGGCTGTTAAATTCAGTGACACTGGTCTGGAGACCTAGTAGTTCAACCCTAGAGAAATGTGATGACAGGTGATGGAGTCTCACTCTGAAATCTGTGGGTTTCTGGATCAGAATTATGAGGACTATTTCACAGCAATATAATATCCAAGGCCCAGTGTAGGCCTCCTGATTTAAAATATTAGGTTTAAATATTTAGCAAGTACTTGTAGTGTGTCTAATGTAGAACAAAGTTAGGAAACTACTTTTATAGACCACCAATTGGTACTTTTAAGTAGGATCAGCACAAATAAAATATTTCTGTCTGCAACTGATTAGAATAATGTACTATTGATGCCAGGGCAAATGTCCTCCCTTATCTCTGAAAGCAGTTTACATGGAAGAATATAATGAAAGGGTTTACTTAGAGGGAATTTGCCACAACCTAGTTTGAGTAGAACTTCTGTCCATATTCTGATTTCCTGTGATGTGCACTTTTATCGCCATGTGAATCATTTCAGTTAGTATTTTAGACATAGTTACAACAAAGAGAAGTGAAACTATTCATGTCTTTATTATCCAGAGGACTGAGCAGACGGAAGTACAAGCATTTCTTGTATAGTGCTCTACCTGTGTGGCAGACAGTTCAGACTTATGACTGAAGTGTACTGCTCAGATTTATGACTGGCCACTTGGACTTAGGGCCTGTGACTGAGACTTAGGACCTTTCCTTTATTTTGTGTAGCTCTGTTCATTACTTTTATAGAACCTCAATGTCGTATTTCATACAGCATACAGTACAGTGGCATAGTTTTATGTTCTATATGCATGAACGGACAGCAGGGAAGAGTTATACAAATAAAGCCATCAGGTTGGAGGTTCCTTTGAACATGTCTTTGTCGATCATATTGTAATGGACAGACTGTTTCCAGTTCCTCACTTAGTGACTTGTTCACTTAATAACCTAGACTTAGAAACTCTACTTGGTTGTTAAGCAAGGAATGTCTATATTAAAGTACCATCCCCAACCAGCTCCTCCTTCTCATTTAAAGTATTTCTTCCGTGTGAGGCATTTCTCCCGTTAGTCTAGAAAGCTCCAGTGAGCATCTTGTGAATCTTAAGGTCATCTTTTGGAGAATTCATTCTCCTGCAACTCTGAGATTCTTTTGCAGTTGAAGAAAATGCCAGTGTTTTCTGGAGGAAGATGTGCTTTTCTCCCTGTTTAGATGAAAGAATAGCATGAGAAACACTTTGGTGAAGACCCACAGAGCAACGCTTTGATAAAGCAGCCACAGAGTCCAAACAAGTGAGGCTTCACTGAACCAAGAGTAAATGTCCAGCGTCTGGACAAAGGAGACAGCTGCTTTTGTCACAGGCACATTATTCTGCAACCAAGACCATCCCTGCATCTGCTGACACAACACCACAGAAAGTAAAACAGAGTTATTTCCATCCCCTCCCACATAATATTCCCTTTGGAGCAAGCAATTTGTCTGCACTCAACTTTTCCCTGTTGATTCTCTGAATCAGGCAGGCTTTCCCCAAACCCCTAGAGCTATTAACTCCTGTTACTCTTTGCCCTTACAAATGAGCCTTTTGTACTGCTTGCTGCTGGACTTGGATGGCTGTCTTTCCTTTTATTCTTTAAAAAAACTTCTTTTTAATGAATAATATAAGCAAACAGCTCTGGATAACAGTTGTGTGTGTGTGAGGGGGTGAGGAACGATGACCTCTAGTTGGTCATTTTTGATGACATGAGTTACAAATTTGAAGGATTCCGTTGTCAAGCGACACAGAGTCACCTTGTAAGGACATCATGTGATCGTGTGGCGAGTATCTGGGGATGAGAGAAACCACAAAGTTTCTGCTTTTAAACAATGACAAAGTTCACTGGTGTTCTCAGGTGCTAGAGGGAGAATAGGCCCTCATTGTTATGGCCTCGTCAGCACCTGCCTTTGTCTCTGGTTTCCTTGGTGTGTCATTAACACTATCTTGTCAATCTGTAGTTAGGCTGGCGTAGAACGGGACCCCTGATGGGTTGTCAGCCAGTCACTACATGAAGATGACTTGCTCTTGGTGATATGCTTCTCTGTATGTACCTCAACCAGGTGTATAAGAGCTGAAAATTTTACCAGACGCCACATCTCTTGAGGAAATTTCAGCTTTTATCTGGTAGTTATGTCTATTTATCTTATTGTTCTTATATGCAATAATCTAAAGAATAAACTTGGAAGCTATGAACTCTGGTCTTCTAAATACTCATTTTAAGTCTAATTCTAGATGACATTTTCTTCTTTCTCTTATTTTTAAAAACTGAGAGATAATATACATTGTGGACCTATTAATAGGCTACAGCTTGATTAATTTTTATAACACATTTCCCAGGGCTGGCCAGACAGCTCAATGGACTAAGTGCTTCTGGCTAGGCAAGCACAATGACTGGGGTTCGTTCATCTGGAACCATGCCCCTCTCCTGGGGCACACTGAGCCAGACACTGAGACACTCAGCACACAGATAACACATTCCCCTTTATAACTATCATCCAAATTAAGAGGTGGAACATTCCAAGCAGCCACAAAGATTCTCTCCTGTCCCTTCCCCATCACCAAGAAACACTTTTCTCTCTTCTATTTTGTCCTTGAACTTAACATAGGAGGGATAATACAAAACTTGTTCTTTTGGGTCTAGGCATCTTCATTTAAATTTATGCATAAAAGATTCTTCCATGTTGTCACACTATTTTTGTAGTTGTGTAATGTTTCATAGTTTGGCCATACTAATGGAATCCATTCTAGCATGGGTGGGTGTTGGATTATTTGTAGGTTCAAATAAAATTCTTATATGTGACATTTATGTATATGTATAATAATTTCTGTTGGGTATGCCTAAGGTTCCAGAAGTCCTGAGTCATATGCTAGGCAGATTCTGCCTAGCAGATACTATGCAAATAGTTAAGTATACTTATAAAAAGTTGTTGATGTAGGGCTGGCGTGCTTGCCCCCCTTTGCGCCCCCCCAACCCAGTCGGCCCGCCCAGCCATGATCAAAGCAATACTTATTTTCAACAGCCACGGGAAGCTGCAGCTCCCCAAGTTCTACCAGCCCTATAGTGAAGATACACAACAGCAAATCGTCAGGAAGACTTTCCATGTGGTATTGAAGAGAGATGAAAATGTTTGTAATTTCCTAAAAGGAGGATTTTAGTAATCAGTCTTAAGATGTGTAACTTGCTGTGACCTATGAGTTAAATTTAATTAATCATAGGATCTGACAACAAACTGATTTGTAGACCTTATGCAACATTATATTTTGTCTTCTGTGTGAATTCTTCAGAAAGTGAACTTGGCATTTTAGATCTAATTCAAGTATTTGTAGAAACTTTAGACAAATGTTTTGAAAATGTTTGTGAACTGGACTTAATTTTCCATGTAGACAAGGTTCACAATACGGTTGCAGAAATGACGATGGGAGGGATGGCATTGGAGACCAAGATGAATGAAATTGCTACACGAATTGATGCACAAAATAACTGGAGAAGTGTGAGGCTGGCTTAGCAGGAGTCCAGCCTGTGTAGTATCAGCTGTAAAGAATATGAATCTTCCTGAGATCCTGAGAAATATTAACATTGGTGACATCAGTATAAAAGTGACAAACCTGCCCTCTTCAAGTAAAATATTAAAAAGGCCACTCCCAGGTAAAATCAAGGGGGACGATTCATCTAAGTTGTTTACCAAAAATGGAGGAGGAAAGGCTTAACTTTTTGCTCTTGGATTTAAGTCAAGTTACTGTATAGAAGTTGTGTAAAATCAGTATGAAAGTTCAATGATGCTTTTCTTGCTCAGTGATTTTAAATAAACTGGATAGTTCCAGTGTGGATATTTGATTGTTTTCTAAACTGCATTCCTATGCCCACCTAAGGCATGCCTCTATGTATTGGCTATCACAATATTTCAAAAGTGAGATATTTCTTTAATTATGTGCAACCCAAAATGTGGTGTTTTGTATGGATCACAAGTGTAACATTCCTTAATTCTTTCTGCTACTTGCCACAATTTTTAACGAACCAAGTATGTATTGCATGAAAACATGATGACCTTTTCCTCTTAGTTTAAATAAACTCCAAGGTAACTGGATTTCTAAAGGACCTTTCTGTTTGCCTGATATCGCCTTAGAAATAATTTTTTACAACCCTTTGACTCAAAGTAAATAAAGGTATATTTTATCACTGTTAAAATTGATGTAAATTTAATCTATAAGTAGACATTTAAACATTTAGATCATTCTTAGTACTATACTAGAAGAAAGCACTATTGTGGACTGTTGGTTGTTCTCAAGCAATCCCCAAAAATCATAGCTGGAAAAAATTAGGCAATGACTGAAGGACATTTTATACTTATTTGCTGAAAGTTGACTAGGTGGGAGACAGGTTCTTATGAATCAGAATAAGCTACACATCTTCCACTTACTTTTTTCCATGAAGTTTAAACTGTGTGCAGAGGTATGCGATATCACCATTTCCTGACATTACAGCCTGAAATGCTGCGAAGGATCTTGAAGCTATAGTTTTTATAGTAAAGAAAATCAGGGAATGTCAGGTTATTTCGAGGAGGCAAGATATTGGAGAAAGAAGCTGTTTTTCAACTTGAAAACAATTATAATTTTTCTTTGAAAGCAATCCTGCCCCTAATTAGGAATACAAAACTTCTTGTTGGAACGCCTTAAAAAATGGAAAGAAAAAAGTACTGTTCTGCTATTTTGAGATGCAATTTCATGTCCATACCCCAAGGAACAAGTATTCTGTGAAAGAAACATTCAATTTGCTTTAGACTAAACTTTTAAGAATCTCTGCAGCCAACAGAGTAACTATCCACCGACTCAATGTGAAAGTCTCAATTCCCTTTTTCTTTAGGTTCAGGTACTGTGTGAAATTCATAAGGAGCAAAGACAGCTCTTGCTTCAAGATTTGTGAGTTTAATGCAATAAAAGGAAGAAACTCATGAAATAGTTCTGGAGCTAACAGCATAGGGAAGGGGGAGATCAGTGGTGGTGAGTACTTACAGACCCCTTGCAAGAGGCTGGGTTTCAGGCTAAGACTCAAGAATCCAAGGAAGCCCAGGAGAGGAGGAGAAGAGACATCTACTTAGCAGAAGTGCATGGAGACATATTTTATTTTCAGTACACATGGAGAGAGGAAATTGAGGACCTCTTCCAAAGAAAGGATAATTTTCTCAAAAAGTCAACTCATGGTGAATGCATAGCTTTCAAAGGGAACTTTACAATGGTTCTTTCTAAAAAAAAAAAAAAAGTGGGTGGCTTTAGGATAGTAAGATGACTTCATTGACTTGCAAGTTCTAGTACTGTGCAGATTCCCAGGACTTATCCCAACATGATATATGATCAATCACGGCTGTATAACAAGCCACACAGCAGTGAGCATTTATCCACATACTCAAACTTATTTAGACTTGGCTCCTGCGCACAGACTTGGCTCAGATGTGCTTTGTGCATGTTCTTCTGGAACCCAGACCAAAGAGGCCACATCCACCAGGCACATATTCCTCTTGTGGTAGAATTTGGAAACTTCTGTAGAGTATTTCTCTGAAGGCATGAGCTGGAGAGTTCTATACACATCCCATTGGTCAAACAAATCCTACTGCCAAGCCTGACATCAGCAGCACAGAGAAACAGACTCTGCTTGCATAGAGGAATTATCTAGCTATACAGAAAAAAATGTGGATACAAAGAAGGGTGAAAACTTGGGGAAGAATTCAAAGGACAGCATCTGGTAAAACCTGTATTATCTTAAGCATAACCTCAGGAAAATCATATGGAATTGGCTCTATTATTACTTTAATTGTCAGTTGAACTTACAGATAATAAAATGCTGGCTGAGAGAAACCAGGAAACTTATTCACGGTAATCCTGATAGGAAAGAGACAGACCTGCAAATACATCTCTATTTAATAAATTCCAATAGCACAAAATACTGACTTAAGTCCCTGTAAGAAGCTCCGCATAGTATTGCAATATGTGTTAGCTGAGCTGTGTCCACATCCCCTGAGAGCTCCATTTCTCAGGCTGGCTGCTCTCAGCTTTGCTTGCTTGGATCTCCACACATAGGCAGGAAACGTGTTCTCTTTAGCATCTGTTTTTCCATCTCAGAAAGTACTTTGGCTACATACAGCTTCCTTGTACTTCTTTTCTTCCCATTTGGGGTATCAATTAACCCTCAGGTTCACTGGTGCGGTAATAGATTTAGCAGAGTAGAAAAATAGGAAAGTGTAGTCAAACATCACTTTATGACTTGTTAGGCCAGTCATGAAGAGGGTCGCAGATGTGGCTCAGTGGTAAAGCACATGTCTAGCATGCCCAGAGCCCTAGGGTTGAGCTCCAGTACCATGAAAATAAAGAATGAAGCCCATTTGTTAAAAAAGAGCTGCTTGTTTTACCACTCCTGAAAGCCTTTGCTACTTACTCAAATATCTCTTCTCTATTTTTCTTTTGTAGGACTGTGAAAAAATATTGAGCTCACTCAGTGTGCTTTGAACAGTTAACTTGACCCCCAAGCCCACTCACTCGGACCTCTATTTCATGCCATTTCTTCTCCTCTGCCTTTGCCTCCTGCTCTGTCCTGCACTTCTATTTTGAATCATCTGTACAACATGACTCCTGAGCCTGAAATTTTCTCAAATATCGAAACATACTTTGGATAGTCATTAAAGCCAAAAGCAAGAGATTCCCTCACTATTCACTGCCCATCTCACAGGCCACTTGCTTATTAAACCAAGAGGAGTGGGATCATCGCAGAAGACATAGCCGTGTTTGTTTGTGCTGTATCTTATGGCAATGCTTAGCACTGCCTACTGATGTAGCCTGGTTGGGCCACAGAGTTCAAGAGAACAGTGATTATGGACTAGTTTAGAAACTGCCTGCTGATATTTCCTGACACATGCCTCAATGAGGAGGGCATCTTGGCAGATAATGCTCTGCAGCACCTTGGCCTGTGAGTTAATAGGTCAACGTAGAAAGCAGCACTTTAGAGAGTATTTGAAGGACCACTTGGCCCCTCTGGCTCCTGCAAGGTGCTCCTGGATATGCACAGAGGCACCTTACTTTCTCAAGGGCATCTTCTCTTTCGCATGGTGCTTTCTCCTCTCATCAGTATTACCCATTTCAGTTTTAGATGACCTTCATGCTTGTCTATTACCAAGTGTTTGTGGATCACAACCTTAGTGTTACAACAACCCTGGAAAGTGCAAAGCTAACATAATATTTTAGAATTTAACCAGACACAAGAACAGATTGGATACAAGATATATAAATGTGACCTAGGTTCTAGTTTTTGTTCATAAATTATCCTTTTCTATACACTTAAAGTTATTTGTTAGTTTTAATGAAAATATCTTAATATTTCAGTATCAGATACTTCTATAGTGTTACAAATTAATGTATCTTCACCAAATACATAGATTTCAGAGTTGAAATTTCCTTTATCATCTGAAGGAGAAATATGTGCAGCTATAGTCTTCATTGCGTCTATGCCTACATTACACTATTTTTATTTTAAAATGGAAGCACTTGCTCATCTACTAGACCTGTAATATAGTTTCTTTTCTTGTGTATTTTTTTTTCCTTAGGTAAGTTGATTAGTTTTGCTTGGCTAACTCTTTAACAATCAGATGCAAAGTGAGCTACAGCTTTAGGAAGTGCTTAAAAGCTCTTCCTTCCTTCCTTCCTTCCTTCCTTCCTTCCTTCCTTCCTTCCTTCCTTCCTTCCTTCCTTCCTTCCCTCCCTCCCTCCCTCCCTCCCTCCCTCCCTCCCTCCCTCCTTCCCTCTCTCTGTCTCTGTCTCTGTCTCTGTCTCTGTCTCTCTCTCTCTCTCTCTCTCTCTCTCTCTCTCATCTTTTCCAGATAGGGTCTTGCTATGTGGTTCGGATTGGCTTTATGCTCACTTAGAAGCCAGGCTGTCCTCAAATTCACAATGACCCTCCTATCTCAGCCTCCTGGGTGCTAGGATTACAGGTGTGCACCACCATGCCTGGTTATGGCTTCTTTTTTTTTTTCCTGATACTTTTTTCACCCAGAATAATTCATTAGAAAGTAATTCTTTTTTCCATTTGTCTATTTTATAACTTTTGAGTCACTCACAATGGAAATAAATAATCTATAAAATATTATCCATACTTCTCTTTGAATTACTATGGATTTGTCATGCCTCAGACCTGCATGGTCACAAAATTTGCACAAGTTGTCAAGTATTAATTTGAAAAGTTCATGTTTATTACTTAAAAATTTAGCACCAACTTTGTTAAGGCATTTCCCACAAATATATTATTTTCTGAAATAACCACTACTTTGAGAATAGAAGAATGTCTGATTTTCATTGAATTAATTGATTTCAATGGTGACATATTTCAGAGTTACTATCCTCTCACCGTTCAGCCTGCTAAGACCATTCTGGTCCTCTGGACTAGCCTTTTTCACCTCAGCAGGCACTGTGGAGAGGCAGTATACTAGAAGGAGAAGGAAGAGAGGAAGGTGCTGGTACTGCCTGCCCTGATTTTCACAGCTACCATCACCTCATTCCTTATCAGGGGTTCCATTTTCAGGTTAAGGGGCAGGAATTAAGATATGAGGCTCTTGCTCTGGGTTTTATGAGGATCACACAAGACGGAGAGCATCAGGTACACTTGCTCCTCTTTCTGGGTTATCAAAAGTCTCCTGGCTTTGCAGTGAAATCCAAAACCAGCTTGGAAATTCTTAGATTCAATATAGTATACACACCTATCAGAAGGTTTCTGGCCCTTACATCCTTCCAGAATCTCTTACACACTGTTTCTCTTTGTTTGCTTATGTGTATATTTTTGAGATAATGTCTTACTGTGTAGCTCAGGTTGGCCCTGCACTCACTATGTATCCTAGGTTGGCTTATAGTTATGCTATTGCCTTGTCTTCCAAGTGCTAGGATTACAGGTGTGCCTCACTGCAATAGAGTACTCCTTCTCCTTCTCCTCCTCCTTCTCCTTCTCCTCCTCCTCCTCCTCTTCCTCCTCCTCCTCCTCCTCCTCCTCTTCTTCTTCTTCTTCTTCTTCTTCTTCTTCTTCTTCTTCTTCTTCTTCTTCTTCTTCTTCTTCTTCTTCTTCTTCTTCTTCTTCTCCTTCT
>PVJA010013770.1:0-48737 GCA_004027025.1 Myocastor coypus | reverse complement strand
TTTTCTCCTTCAGAGCATGAGAGGGTAGGGAAGGTCCACAGAGAAATTCCGTGATCTGACAGTGAGTGGGTATTTAAAGGCCCACCACACCCCCTCAGTCCAAGCCCCTGAGCAAAGAGCATTATGGTCCCTGACACTAGACAATAGCAGGAAGCTCCAAGACTCGGGAGTAACAATTTAAAGGAGTCTGCACTTCTGAAGCTACAAGAAGCCAGCAGCTTCAGCCTCCTCTTACCAAGTGTCATGGGCTGGGTGCTGGGTGGGCACAGGTGGCAGGGATGGCAGTATCTGTGGGCAGGCTGTGATTCCAGGCAACCTCACAAGAGGCAGGAGTCGAGGGCATCTTCCTGCAATCAGCGAAACTCACTCCGGTGCCCGGAGAGGGAGAGGGAGGCACGGCAGTAGCCCCTTGAAACAGCCGCAGGGGCCCAACCTACCATGCCTTGTGTCTAGCACCCGCCCTTCCACTGTCACGGAACAGGAGGTCGCAGGCGGGTAAAAGGCTGCAGACACAGAAGCGCTTGCCCACCCACCATCCAGGTGGCCGCTGGGACTTCCAAGGTCAGGAGAAGGGGAAGGGAACAGCCGCCCACAGAGACCTACTAGCCGTGGCTTTGTGAAGCTGGTGTCATCGCCATTCTGCAAATGGGAGAATGCGCACAGTAGGGGTCACCTGGCTAGGGGCAGTGAGGCCAGGCCTCAGGCTGGAGCCGTCCGTCTGGCACCCTGGCCCACACGCAGATCGGCAGTGTAAGCCGACAGATGGTGCTGGAAGCAGCGTGCTTCCTTCCTCAGGGAGGAGAGGAGGGCGTTTCTCTCCAGCCATTTGTATAGACTGATGTATAGGCCTGTTCGTCTGAGGTCTTTTTTTCATGCACTTCCAGCTGCCACTGGGGTGCCACAGCAGCCTTGAGGCTGGTCCCCACCCCCACCCGCATTTCCACCCGGCCCTGGAGGTCTCTGCGCTCTGGCCATCGGTGATGGCTGGAAAGAAAGGTCCCGGATGTCACTTGGCCCAAAGCAATGGCTTTGCTCCGCTCTGCTCGCTCAAGTCACTCTCCATGCCACACTGTGCAGATTTGTGCCTGGCCCTGCTGGCCAGGGCAGGCCTACAGCTCACCGGAGGCCCAAGCCTGCTGTGCCAACCGCACAGTTCAGTCCTTGGCAGGTGTGGTTTATGGCACGATCGGTCCTCAGTGAGTTGCGAGGTGACATGGACCTGAGGACTGTTTTCCCCTCTGGAACCTAAAAAGCGCTCTGGGCTGCTGCCCTACAGGAGCTCCCGCTGCTCTCTGCTCTCCCTTTGCTCATTTCTCCTTTGGTCTACCTCTGTCCTCCCGTGGCGTCTTCTCTGTCTCTCTGCCCTGTGTCTTTTCCTCCTTTATTTGGTCTCCTTGGAGCCAGACTTCACCAGGCTGGAAAAACCTGCCTTCTGACCCAGTTCTTTTTCCTGATGTGGCTGCAGCAGCCAACAGCGCCAGACGTGCTCCGCTCTTGCGCATGCGCACGAGGTGTGCTTCGCAGACCCCAGGGCACCTTCAGGGACGCCACCACCTAGATCTCTCCTGAGCACTGTGTTTGGCACTCGGCACCACGTGAACCTCTTTCCTGTTTTTTGTCATTTGGCTCCTAATCATCTCTGCCTGGTTCCTCTTATTGCCCCATTTTTACAGCTGGAGAAACTGAGGCACAGCTGGGGCGAGTCACCTACCAGGCCTGCCTTTGAGCAGGGCGGGTTGTTTCCCAAATCAACACTCTTTTCTCCTGCAGTAGTTGTCTTCATTCCCCCTACCCCCCAAAAAAAGCCTTCTGGGAGCTGCAGACCCCATAAAGAGCCCCTTTAGAGCGTGCTGGGTAGAGGCACAGCCGTGCAGCCCTGGAGATACAGAGATGGGGCGCACGAGCCCGACTCCCCTCTTCCAAGGGTCCCAAGGCCAGGCACCTGGACGGCTCTGAGCTTGTATTGCTGTGTGGGTAGGTAAAGTGGCAGCAAGGATGCCCATCCTCAGGCTGCTGGGAGAAATCGGATGGCATCACACAAAAAGCTTGGCATGCAGCAAACGTGGGTGAATAATTACTCTTTAAAACTCACCCTTCCTCGTTTGTTGGAGGAGCCCCAAGAGGAGCATGTGTGGCCCAAGCCTGGCAAGGCAGAGGGCTTGCTCGAGACCTGGCTCCATGCTCCTTACGCCCTGTTGCTCCTTTGCTTAGTGGATTTCCTCTTACGGCGCTGCAGGCATCCGCTGGGCAGTGGAGACGGGTGTCAGTAAATATCCTCGCCACTCTGGGACTCCTATTTAAGAAAGCAAGCAAACCATCTCCAGGGATCTATATGGCGGAGGTGCAGGCACAGCGCGGGGCCTGGTCATCCCTGCGCTCGCTCTGGCGCCTGCCCACGCCCACGCCCCTCCTGCCCGCCTGCCCACTTTTCCTTATGGTGCAGCCACACGCACCTGTCTGCCTGCAGTGTCTCTCCTGGGACAGCATCCAGCCCAAGCCAGCTGGGGGTTGGCAGTGTGTGTGTGTGTGTGTGTGTGTGTGTGTGCGTGGTGGTATGTGTGTGAGCAGTGGTGCACTAGTCTGTAAATAGTGGTGTGTATGTGTGTGTGTGTATGTGCATACACATTGGGGAATAGAGGCAGTGGTTGTAGGGAGGCAGTTTGTGTGTGTGTGTGTGTGTGTGTGTGTGTGCGCGCACAGTGGCGTGTTAGCGTGTGTATGGTGGTGCATGTGGCGCTGCCCCTGTCCTCCCCCTTGGGCCCAGGAGCCTGGCACGCACAGTTGGGGCTGGCAAGAGGCTGTCTCTCTTCCCTACCACCCTTTTGCATTGTGGTCCAGGCCCCACACTTCGCCTGCTCTGCACTCTCTCCAGGTCAGTATGTGGGCACTTGGGCAAAGCACCCCAAGAATTTGCACACGGCCTCTTCACTGTCCCTGAGCTCCTGTGTACAGATGCTATGCACCTGGCTATGCCAACTGTGGCACCATCTGTGACACAGTGGCCTCGTACACATGCTCTGTGACATCCCTCAGTGCCTGTGGGGCTCATGCATGAACCTGTGTCCTTGTAGCCTGGTTCCCGCCCTGAGGCCCTTGCAAGGATGTCACATAGCTCCCCTCTCTCGGGAAGCTGGGGCCAACTCCAGGGCACCTGTTGTTCCAGAAAGGACACCTAAGGGCACACAGGGAGGGTGGCACTATGGGCAAAGGAGCTCTGGCTTAGTTCTCAGGTAGCCAGGACCAAATTGCGACATGTGCTTCTAGGTAGTGGAGGGTCACATGAGCATGTGTGTATGTGTTCATGTGTGTGCCCATGTGTGTGAGGAGAGAGGCACAGATGTGCCCTGGAATGTGCCCGGTTCAGATAAAGATGCAAATGTCTGTTGTGTTTTTAACAACTACTTAGGTGGACCACGGCCTCTTCCCTCTCATTCAAGCTGGACTGTGAAGATTGTGCCTCAGAGTCAGTGCTGGGCTGGGGTGCAGGGGGTGGCTTTGCTTCTGGGTTTGTGGTCACTTATGCAAGGGTCCCCAGGGAGGCTGTCAGCTGCCTGGAGAGAGGGGAAGGCCCTGTCTGCCTTGGTTTATGGCAGGAAGCTCTGCACCGACCTCAGATCCGGGCCCTGTGTCCCTGACAGCGGAGAGCAGTTGGCAACATGGGATCAAACCACATGGAATGTCCAATGCTCAACCAGCTTTTTAACCTCAAAAATGATAATTTTACAGAGCTCAGCCAAATATCGGACCCACCCACCGTACAGAATTGTCCAAATTCGCCTATGCAGGGGTGGGGTGGGGAATCACAGCTAAATTTTACAAGTATGAGTTATTTTTTGTCATCTTACTTTTTTATTTTTTAGAAAGAATAAAAAATGGAAAAAAAATACAGTTTCACTAAACAAAATGATAGGAATTCAACAGTGGTTGTTATATGGCATACAGTTGTCTTCAAAGTAGCTGTCCAGATTACCAGAGAGAAGCATGTAAAATTGATCACAAAATTAAAAAGAAGAAAAACATTCAGTATTAACTGTTCTTCTCCATAGACCAGTAGAAACCAGTAGTACAATTATATATTGTATATATTACATGATATATAATAATATATATATCCAAAGATGTCTTTCTTTTCTTTTCCTTTCTTTCTTTCTTTCTTTCTTTCTTGCGAGACCGGGGTTCAAACTCACGACCTTGCACTTGCCAGGCAGGCACTTGTGCCACGGAGCCACCTCCCAGCCCCAACGTATCTATTTCTTTTTCTCTTCCTCTGTCCGTCTTCTCTCCTCTCCCTCAACCCCGCTCTTTCTCCTGGAGCAGCTTCTTTTCCTTTCACAGCATCCATTGTACCTTTCAGCTGTTATTTACTCTTTCAGGTTCTCACGCTAGGAGGCAGGGAGACGAGCTATATTTTATCGGCAGACCTGTCACTTTCGGTAGTTTTCCAGCCTCGCAAGCTGACAGCCTCCCTGGTGTTGTCTAACCTTCCCTGCGCTGATCCCTCTCCGCCCTTCCCAGGCATGAGGCACACACTTTTTGGCCTGGCTACAACTATCACCTGTTCATAAAAATGTGAGGAGAAAGTTGTTACCTCACCACCTCCCGGGGGCTGAGGTTTGCAAGCGATGCAGGGGGCAAGTGACACAAAGCGCACACTCTGGGAAGACTTCAGGAGGCCTCCTGAGGGAGGAACTCATTCCCACCCTGAATTTCAGAGCCTCAGCAATATCAGTGTGCGAAGGGCAGGTGTCCCCCTCTTCCCACCACCGCACTGTGGTGGAGCTGGGCTCACATGCAGGCTGTGAAGTAGAAAAGAAGAGGGGTCAGGAGGGAGGGCAAGGGCTGAGACTCTCGGGGCCCCACAGGACTCTGCAGGTGGCCCTGGACTCCAGCAGGACAGGGTGCTTGCGAACAGGGGCTGCACTCCCAGGTGACCCTCAGGAGTCTAGAGTTGTGATCTGTGCTACAGCGGCTTCCCGTGCTGTTTGACGTCAAGTGGGGTGCGCCCTTGTGCCCGTGAGCAGGCGTCGTTCAGGCCCTGGGAACGCCTCTGTGGATGGCCCGGCTCACCTGGGAACTTCTGCTGGGGAATTCAGTGCGCTCCTTTCCGAGTGTGCGTGTTGGCCAGGCCCCTCCCCCACCCTGGATCCAGCAGCATCTGCTCCTTGGTGAAGCAACGCTCATTGACATCATGGTGAGGGCAAGAATCCTTCCAGAGGCAGGGAACCCAAGAGGTGAAGGACCCAACCGGGGTCCCCTCATCTCTCGGCTGGGTCTGTGCCTGCCCCTCTCCTCCTAGCCCCCAGCCTGACCTTGACCTGGCAGAGCCCATGCCGGCCCACCCAGGGCAGTGAGGTGTTTTCAGAGATGGCCGTGGCTCACCTAAGTGAGGGCCTGAGCTCCGTGTTTGGGACGTGGGGAGAGGGAGGCCTCTGAGAAGGAGGGCATCCCATCCTTTCTTCCAGAGGCAGCCAGAGTGACCCTTTTGCCCTCAGCAGCGTCCTGGGTTGCGAGGGTTAATGGTTAATGGGTGACAGTGATGACAAAACCCAAAGCTTGTGATTTGTGCTGAGCAAGAAAAATGGAACTTTCTGTGTGCAGCAGCCACTGGGAAGAAAGAGAACTTCAGCACGGGGCAGGAGAAGTCGCCACACTGACCTGTGGGCCCATCTCGGACTCAGCCCCAGAGCTCCCCACTGTACTTGGCAGAGGCCTGGGGGGACGGGGTGGTGAGCAGGCCCCAGAGAAAGGGATAAGGCTTGGCAAAAGCGGAAGCCAATTGCATGCCCCAGGTCCCATTTTCCAGGAAACTCATTCTGTACAAAGCACCTTGTGATGGCCAAACTTGCTGCAGGTCTGGAATGCTGCAGTCCGGGCAGGCACAGGAAGTGACCGTCAGGTTCTGTTTTCTTGGCTCTGGGCTGGCTTGCTTTGTCCTTTACCCTCATAGGTTGTCAAATGACAGCTTGGGTGCCAGTTGACCTGTAAGTGGCCCATTTCTCAGACTCAGCAATCAAGGCCCAGAGAAAGCAAAGCATTGAACAAAACTGCTGCAGGAGAGAAAGCCGCGTGGTGCCAGCCCTTGCTTAGAAGCTGCCGGGAAGCGGCTTCATCTTGGGAATGTGGCCTTGGGGGTGAGGACTTGTCATGCGCTCATCACCTGTGGCTTCCAGTGAGACTGCCCACGACCGTGAAGGGAGGACCTAGGCTTTATCCTCCTCAGCACCAGGCCTGGAGCGGAAGCTCAGTGAACTGAACTGACCTGGCCACTGCGCCTCTAAGCTTCAGCCTTCGTTTCTGGCTCTGCGTCCTTCCTGGGCAGGAGCTGGTTGTGGTAGAGGAAGAGGGGGGTGGGGTGTCTTTCTTGGACCCAACAAGGCCTCAGAAGTGGGCACTGGGAGGGGTGCGGCAGAGCTGCAGGGCTTGGAGCCTATTTACCTGACGCAAATCTGGTCAGGACCGCTGAGTGTGACTGGCCTGGCTGACCCAGTGAGCCTCTGTTCTGTACCTCGGTTTCCCCATTTCCTAGAGGGCAGACTCTGCCCCACATGAGGCTGTCTTTGAGCCAGTTACCCTGTGCCTAATGCTCTCTTCTCCCTGCCTTGGTGACTTCATGTTAGCCAACAAGCTACTTCGCAGTGTCACTAGGCAGGCAGGTTTGATTCCTTCTTTGAGTAAAAAAATCCTGGAGAGGCATGACAGCCCCTAGGCTAGGCTGCCACACCACTGGGTGTATCTGCACCCACGTGGCCTACGCCTGTGGTCCCAGTGGTTGTCAAAGTGCCCAACAGCTGGGGATGGACCGTGGTCCCTGTAGTTGCCTAAGCTTTCCTAAGCAGGCATGTTAGACCACTGAGCCATCTCACTGGCCCATGATTCTTGTCAGTATCTTCTCCTGGCTCCTCCAGGGATCATTCAGACTCTTAGAGAAGGGTAGGGCCATGCTCCAGGGGTGTATGGGGCCCTCATCCACAGGTGGCCGGTGCAGGAGATCTCAGGGTAGCCAGAAAGCTGCCCCAGAGCCTTCAGGCTGCGGACCTCCAAGGGCCAAGACCGCGGACGCACCTCTGCTCCTGCTTTGCTCACACAGCTGTCAGCCTGAGCTCTCCAGCGAGGCCCTTTCTCCCAGCATCACACAGGGTGAGGGGGCACCTGCCTTGCTGGCCGCAGGAGTTGTGCAGATTAAATGGGATCTTGCGCTTAGTTTCATCTCTCTCGGCAGACGCAAAGACGTACGGTCTTTCTCTCAGTCTGTTGGGGCTGCAGTAGCAAAATGCTCAAGAGTAGGTAAATATAAGTCACAGACTTGACTTCCCCACTTCTGGAGCCTGGGAAGACTGAGATCAGGATGTCCACAGGGTCAGTGTCTGGTGAGGTCCGGGTCAGTTTCCAAGATGGCACCTGGAATTGTTTTCTGCCTTGGCAGAAGGAAGAGGAGGCCAGGCAGTTCCCTGCAGCCCTTAATAAGGGCAGTGATCCACCCACCTCTCAAAGGCCCCTTCGTGGCACATTGGGGGGTAAGTCCTATGTGACCATGGAGAAGTTAACCCCCATTCAAGCCATAGCTGCATTTATTCAAAATTTCATCTTGTTGGTGCTGTAAAGCCTGGGAGGATGGCAGAGTCCTCAGAGTGATTCTGCCCAGCATGTGTGAGGGGTGCTGGGCTGTGGGCCCTGGGCGCTGGCCGTGGTTAACTATAGGCTTTCTGCAAAGCACCCCAATCTGCAGCATGGCCACTTGGGCAGGTGTAAATATCCCACAGTGGCAGATCTGAGCATGGCTTCCATTACTGGTGCCAGGAGGAGACCTTCCCAATCAACTCAGTCCCTTCCAGAGGCCAGTGTCAAGGAGGGGACCCTGTGGGAAGGACAGACTCTGAGTAGACCGGGGATAGTGTCTACAGGCCCCCAACCTGTGCCAACGTGCCTTGCAGAAAGGGACAGTGCTGACCAGCAGCCAGCTGCTCTCCTAACTGATAGGTTCTGGCCCTAGTATAAACTGCTGAATCATTATGGTGGTCATCTAATAAGGCTGAAGCCCTTAAAACAACAGCTTATCTTCCCAAAGACCACCTCCCTCTTCTTCTCCGACCCAGCCCTGGGCAAAATTTCCTTCCACCTGTCCCGCCACCTCAGGGAAGGCCCCAATGAGCTCCTCAGGTAAATCTAAACATCCTCCTCAAACCCCACCCCTGGCAAAGGCCATAAAAGCCTCAGTCTCCCTTTGTTCCAATTCAGAGAATTCCTTATCTTCCCTGAATTCTCTCTGCATCCTCCAAGAAAATAAAGCTCCTTTCCCTTTTTCCTTCTGCCTGTTTCTCTGCTGCGACACTGTGGAAAACCTATCACTAACCTGTATTTTTTTTTCTTTTTTTTTTTTTGTGGGACCAGGGTTTGAACTCATGACCTTGCACTTGCCAGGCAGCACTTGTGCCAGTCCCTTCTAACCTGCATCTTCATAGCGTAGGCCCAGCTCACCCTGCTCACCACACTTGCCCCACTCAACCAGTGGACGGCGCCAGCACCCGCCCACTAGGCCCTGCCACACTTCCCAGGAGCCCCAAGCTGGGGTCTGAGCCTTGCACACAGGAGCCTTTGGAGACATTAAGACTCAAACCATAGCACCTAAAATTCATCTTCCCTGTAAATAACCTATTCACCTGAGCAGGAAATAGCCAGAGTCCTGGCCAGAGTAGGAGTGATACAGAGAGAAATGAGAGGAGGAGAGGGCTACAGTCCCCCAGCCCAGTGAGAGGCATGGATGTGTGATGCCACCAGGAAGGGGACTGTGGGATGAAAAAAGCTACAGCTTGGGACAGGGGACATGGGAGGGGACACCTATTCAGAGGCAGAGCAATTGGTCACACTCATAACCAGGGTATAATGCCAGGGTATAATTATAGAGCTGTAGCTTATGGCCTAGGGGGGAAACAGAGGCCACAGGTGACACCAAAATGTACATCTCACTTTGGGACCATGGACTGCGCAGAGTAATGATGACTCATGCTTGAGTCATCTGACTTCACACCTGGCACAGTGACGCTGTCTGTCCTGTTTTTAAGAACTGCAGGATGGCTCGCCTGGAAGAGTTTCATGGCCCACTCATGGGCACCCTGTTCCCAGCATCTGGGAGGCTGTGCTGGCATGCGTCCTCACCCCGGTGGAAAGTTTCCTTGTGTCCTCTGCTTTGCCAAATGCTGCCGTCTTTGCCACCACCAAGGCCCCCTGCGTTGCCAGCCCACGAGACTTCCCAGGGTAGAGGCCGCGCACTAGAGAGGCTGATGCAGATGCGATAAACTGTGCACCCCAAGAACCTCAGTCTGGAGACAGGAGGCCCAGGATGAGGTCTGGGGATCTGACTTTTCAGAAATCTTCCCCATGATTCTGACCTGTGGCTGTCATGTGGCTGTGGCCATGCAGCTGATTGCGGACTTCAGTGGCTTCTGTGAACCTGCTGGGACCTATGTGTACTCTCGGCCCGTCATTAGCCCGGGTCCGAGGGACAGGGAGCCTCCTGCTGTGAAGGTGGGGTGCCAGGGGTAGATGTAGGAGGGTGAGAACATCGATCTGTCCCCAGCAAGGAGTGTATAGGCTTTGGCCCAGATGTTTGAATTGAGTCCGGATCTTCCCAAGTGAGGGAGCTAATTCCAAATGAATTAATTCTGTCAATCTCTTTGGTAATAAGTGGTCCCTTACTGCTTTGGAAGCCCCACCTCAGTATGGACAGAAAGCCTGGATCCAATGTTTCAAACATGCTGTTTTGAGAGCTAAGCTGCATGCAGAAATCCACTCATTCTGTTTGAAACAAGCCGATAGGGTATCATCTCCATTTTGCTGTGCAAGTCAGGCTTTTTTATTTGTTTTCCCCTTGGTGGTGGTGGGGATGACATAATTTACTAAGTTCTTGGGAAAATAATAACCACATAACAACTTTGAAAAGCATAGCAACAGCTACAGCTCTGCTGGCTGGCACGGAAGCTCCCAGAGGTGAGCCTGAGGAACCGCAGGCCCACAGATCCCTGCAGAAGCCACAGGGCTGGAAGGGAGTGCATGGTGTCCAGAAGCCTGAGGAACTCGAGGAATGAATCGTGGCCCTGCCGCTCCTAGGCCCAGGTTCAGGAGTCCCTGCGGCTCCAGGCTCCGGGCCTGAGTTGTGTCCCAGTGTATGCGGGTCTGTGTGGGTGTCCACATCGAAGTTGCAGGGCCACAGCCGGCCCTGCGTGCATGCCCGGTTCCTAAGCACCTCCCCACGGGTGCCTAAAGCTCCTGGTGCTTGGTTCCCAGCCCACCTCAGAGCACCCAAGACTGGTAACTGAGTTGGAGCCAGCTGAGCAGCATCCCCGTGCAGGGTCAGGGCAGAGTTGGGCCTTGAGGGGACTCCACTATGTTCGCCATCCTGAAGGCGGGTTTGCACCTGAATTCTGAGGACCAGAGTCAGTTGGGAGGGAGATGGGCAGACAGGCGCTCTTCAGGGAGCTTGCGTGGCTTTCAGCAGCACGTGTCATGGGCCTCCATCTTTCCCTCCCAGCCCTCAGCCTTGCAGCCCTCAGCACCCTGTGCCTTGTGATGTTGTCCGCCCACTGCCGCTGCTCCTGTTACCACTGCCATCAGGACCTCCTATCGTGACATCATCGCTGCCATTGTCACCTGCTACCACTCCCACCACTAACACTGTACAGTGTCCACCATGGCTAGCATGACTGTCATCACTGTTATTGCCCACCATCACTGCCACATGTCACTGCCATCCTTAACCACTGCTGCCTCCGTCCCCTACCTCCTAACCTCCTTCGCTACCTTAGGAGCCCCTGAAGGTCACTCAGCAGGCCAGTGACAAGATTTGAGGACATGCGGGTCCTTACCCAGTAGTGTTGCCATGATGGCACTGGGCCATGATGCTTCTGCCACCTTAGGGGGTGACGCAGGTGGTATCCTCTACACAGAGTTTACTTTATGGATTGCAGATGACATACCATATGGAATGTCTGCAAGGACAAGCACGCAGAAGATTCAGGGTACAGCTCAGTCACTCTTCCCTGGGTTGCTGTTAAGTGCTCACATTTGCCCCCCACTACCACCCCCAGTTCTCCAAGAGTCCCTGGGGCTGGGGTGCAGCCTCGCAGGGAACCTGACCCAGCTCAGCCTCCGCTGGCGTGGCTTCCTGGGCCACATGGTGTCACTGGGGAAGGCAGATCCTGGCAGGTTGAGCTGCCCATCCCGGTCCCTACCAGGCTCCATTCCCTGCTGCAGGGTAGAGCCTTAGGTGAAGCATTTTGCAAAGCCCCAGGCAGGATGAAGTAAGAGCGCAGGAGCAAGGTGTGCCAGCTGCTCCTGGAGCCCCAAGACTGCCCATTCTTGGGTGGCACTGAGGATGAGCCTGCTGGTTAAAAAATGAAAAATAACAGGTTTGTGGACAGTCAGCCTGGTTTAGGTGGGGAAACTGAGGCCCAAAGGGATCAGGCCATGGGCAGCCCTGGGCTGCAAGCCCCAGGAGACCCGCAGTCTGAGGACCTCGCCTCACTCGCTGTCCCACTCCCTGGCTCTGAGCATCGCTGGAATCTCTCTATTTTCCTCCCTCCTTCTGATCGGGCTCTATAATTGGCTCCTGACTGAGGAAATGACTTCTTTTCTGATTCTTAAAAAAAAGAGAGAGAGAAAGAGAGATGCTTTCTGGGTACATTTTGGTCCAGCAAGTGCGGCTGTCTCAGGCACGATGTGTTCCCTCACGGCATCGCTGATGGGTCGGTTTGGCAGCCACGCACGCAAAGTTGGCTCCAGAAGAATCTGCCCTGGCTTGGTGCGTTTGGGTTGGGTGGGACCTGTTTAGGGGACCCGGGGACTAGGGAGACAGCCTGAGGCTGCCTGGGCAGAGTGTAGTGAGGACAGAGGAAGGCAATGAGGGCCTGTTGGCAGGGCAATGAGTCCCTTGGTGGGGTGTGTGGTGCTGGCTTTGGTGATGGGTGTGGCCTCCAGCCCGCTCCTATGGACCATCAGGAAGCTGAAACCCAGGCTGGGAAGTGCTTCCCACTCTTTTCTTCCCTCTCTGTGCCCCTGGGCGCCTTCCCAAAGCTTTCCCAGCCCAACCTGCCCACAGGAGGCTCTTTTTTTTAAATTTTTTTTTCTTGTTTCAGAACTTTTGTTTGTTCATTTATTTATTTTTATGGCCGGCTCAGCCTGCCCTGAGAGCAGGGCTGGCACTGCATGTGGTGCCGGGGATCGAACCGTGGTCCCTGCAGCCGCCCAAGCTTTCCTAAGCAGGCGCTTTAGACCACTGAACCATCCTGCCAGGCCCCAGGTGGTTCTTTTGGGTGTCGCCCGCCCAGTCGAGCTGCCTGCGCTGCCCCTGTATTGCTTTTGCTGCTGTCGTGAACTCCCCGTGAGCTGTGGCTCTGAACGTCATTCCTCCTAGAAGGGCAGGGTGCAGTGAGCAACAGCTCCTCGGCGTCCTCCAGGCAACCGATGAGGGCGAAGCCAGAGGAGGTGGGAAAGGGCGAGAGTGGCAGTCGGATACCCTCAAGACCCCCGCACTCCTGCTGCTGTCTTGGCTCAGCACAGCGAGGCGGCCACTTTCCCCAGCAGAGCTTCTGGACACTTACTTTAAGTGTTGGTCCTAAATTTTACATCAACATCTACATCACTGCCATCATAATCATCTTAATGGATTTAGGACAGCATCTATAGGGTCTCACTATGTAGATTGGACTCATAGAGACCCTTCCTATTTTCCAGCCTCCCAAGCGCTGGGATTATAGGCGCATGCCACCATGCCCAGTCTCAATCACCATCTCAGTGCTCCCCAAGAGCAGGGCTGGCATGGCATGCCAGGGATCAAACCTCCAGTCCCTGCGTCTGCCTAAGCAGGCGCTTGAATCCGCTGAGCTATCTGGCTAGCCCTTACATCATTATTATAAACCCTTGCTGCTTGGGAGTCAAAGCCAGGGTCCTAGCCATGGTGGGCAAATGCTGTGCCACTACGCTATGTCCCCCGGCTCCCATAGCTCTACCTCTGTTGTTCAGCTCTGGGGCACAGCTGGGACTCCAAGAAGCACAGGTTGGGACGTGTCTGGGTTCTCTCTCCCCCAGAGTCACCTTGGTCTCTTCCTCCTGTGTTGATCCCCTGGTTATTTTGCCTCTCCTCACTTCCCCTCAATGGACCACATGTGGAATTGAAGGTCCTTTCAAACTGTTTGTGATAGCATGTGAAGAAACTGAACTTCTTGACTGAAAGCACCACATCTGACCACTTGCTTTCCCCTCAGACTGGGGTGGCTTGGCACAGGGGCCCCTGACTCACTCTGCCCTGGCTGTGAGTCCAGGTTCTCTCCACAGAGTGGGTGTGCAGGCGTGCAGGACTCTCTTGCGTTGCTCACAGTGCCCCGGCAGGGTTGGGCTGAAGGTTATTAAGTGCTGTACAAATAGCAGCCGTGGCATAATGTTGGCTGTTGGGTAGTGTGACCTCCCTTTGGGGGACGCCTTTGCAAATGGGTGGAGATGGATCTTTTGACCTTGAATTCATTGCTTTCTGCTCCTGCTTGTGTGTCTGATCCAAAACTGAATATTCTGGGTCTCTCCGGAGAGCAAAGTGCATTTGTCGCAGAACTTTTAAGTGAAAAACTTTGGACAAGTTTAACTAAAAAGAGTGGTTGAGCATATAATTTGCCAATTAGGCAGTCCTCAAAACAGGAAGGGATTCAGAAAACTTGGCTCTGTGGTATGGACAAGCAGGATCTAGAGTCAGAAACCGGAAATGAGGGCCAGAGATACCTTCAAGGGTTACAGCCATGTTCTTTTTTTTTTTTTTTTTTTTTTTTTGAGGCAAGGTCTTGCTTGCTCTGCAATTCAGACTGACCTTGAGCTTACTTTTGTAGCCCAAGCTGGTCTTGAACTTACTGGGATCCTCCTGCCTCAGCCTCCCAAGTGCTGAGATTACAGGTGTGCGCCACCACACCCGGCTACAGCTGTGTTCATTTTATCTGAACGTGGTGGGCTGGCAGTTAGCAGGCTGTGATTGGCTGAGACTCTGCGAGTTATTACCAAAAAGATCTACCCTTAAATTCAGCTTTCAGGTTGTTTGCTTGCTGTCTTAGTAAGTTATCTGTTGCTATAACTCAATACCTCAGGCTGGATAATTAATTGTAAAGATCTGCTGGGTAATTAGGTAATCAGTATAAAAATTATTAGTCATTACAAAAGCAGGCAATTTCTTGCTTATTGTTCCAGAGCCTGGAAAGTCCAAGGTTGAGGGGTTCCCTGGGTGTGTGGGGGAGCCCTTTGCTGGTGGGGACTCCATAAAACCCTGAGGCGGGCAGAGCATCCCCTGGGAGATAGCAAGCATGACAGGGAGAGCCGACACACAGCCACGCCCCTGGCTCCATAGCCGTTAGTGCAGCAGTGGATTCGTTTGTTCACTCAGGAGAGCCTTTGGGGTGAAGCAACCATCTCCCCAATTTTCCCGCTCCAGGTACCATTGTCCTATGAGTTTGGGGCTTATGCGCACGGCTTAGGGATGCACACAGGCGTCACCTCAAGGAGGGACTCAGAACAACTCAGGCCAAGTCCAGTTTGATTTAGCAAGACTTGAATGCCGGAGAGCCACAGCGCCCACCGGGAGAAGTGAGAGGGAACCCAGGCTCTCAGGGGACCCTACGGGGTGGGTCCTCCCACATGTCTCTCCAGCCCAGCAGGGGCCGCCTAGGGAACACCAGAACGACCCACACACGGTCCCTTCTGTGCTCCCCGCCTCCTACTCTAGCTCCAATGAAGGGATGGGGGTAGAGGCTGGGAGCCCCTGCACAGAAAGGAGCCAGCCTCAGCCGTAGCTTTTCTTCTGGTGACCAAGTAAAGGCCGCACCCCAGCTTGTACCAGTCTGGGTTACAGCAGTGCTGGGGATGTCAAGATGGTGGATCAGGCTGCCCACTGTCTCATTCTGTTACTAAGGTGGCGCCTGTAGCTGCCTGCCCTCTGTCCAGCCCTTACACTCCCAGCTGCAGGGGGCAAGAGCTGGCCTCAGCATGGTCAGTCTCAGGCTGGCACTGTGGTGGATGGAAACCCAGCCCACATGCCCCAGAGCCCTGCAACCTCATGGGGCGAGATCACACACACACACACACACACACACACACACACACACACACACCAGAAGAGAAATCCGGGTATCAGGAAAGGATGATCAAAGCACTCTTACCAAGGACAGAACTCACAGCATGGGCAGCTGGCACTGGTACTATTTTAACAGATCCCACTGGCTTAAAAACAAAAACCGCAGGGACCTTGATGGGTCAGATATGATGACATGTACTGGCTCCTGCGAGTCTCTAACAGTGGAAGCTTTTGCCTGACCCCTGAGGCCATATCACGGCATTCTTCCCATCTTCCCCTGTCTCCTGCCTAGGATGGACCCCGCTGCGAGGACAGAAAGGCTGCCCTTCGTTCTTCTGACCCAGTCTCCTCCCCTATGCTCTTCGGCCTTCACGGCCTACATTTGCCCAACATCACCCACAGCGGCTGGTGGAGCTACCCACGGCTTCAGATAACCTGCCTGTGCCTGTGGCGTCCTAACCCAGACAAGGAGAGTGCAGGGTGGGAGGGGGCTTGGGGGAGTCAGCAGGAGGCGGGGATCCTAGAGTCCACGCCCACAGAAGCCCTTCCCTATCTATGGGAGCAGGCAGCCACTGTTCGAAAATACCTCTGGGTAGGAGGAGGTGCCGCGCCCACTCCTGGATGTGGACCGTGAAAGACAGCTGCATGCTTCACGTTTATTTTAAAAAGATCTAGCACTCCTGGTCACGAAGTGTTGCCTAATTGTAAGATACCGTGGCTTCTGTTCTTGTGGCTAGAAAGAGCTGGAGACACAGTGGTCATGGCTCCCACTGTTGCAGACAGGGTGCTCGGCCTCAGTCTGTGCAGGAATGTGGGCCACTGCTGTCCCATTTCCCAGGCAAGACTGGGACACTGACATAGGCTGTGTGTGATCTGGAACTGTGGAGGAGGCGCTGGGGCCTCAGGAGGGATAAGAGAGAAGGCAGAGAAGAAGATTTTGTGAAGACTTCATAAGGGCACCCTGCTATGGATCAAATTATATCTCCCCAAAAGACATTCCCCTGCCAACCCTCAGACCGGTGGTTTTCAACCTTTCTAATGCTGTGACCCCGCAGTACAGTTCCTCATGTCATAGTGACCCTAAACCAAAAAATAATTTTGGTGGTTACTTCAAAACAGTAATTTTGCTACAGTTATGATTTGGAATGTAAATACCTGATATGCATTATGTATTCTCATTGCTACAAATTAAACAATTTAAACATAGTGATTAATCACCAAAACAATATTTAATTATATGTTGAGAAATATTTATTACTAATTCCAATAAATAACATTTCACCATGGCATAGCATGGGTTTAAAAAGCCATTGGAAATATGTATTTTCTGATTGCTTTAGGCGACACCGGTGTTTTGGTCGTTTCACCCCCGCCAGGATCATGACCTATAGGTTGAGAACTGCTGCCTTAGATGCATGAATGTGACCTGTACCACAGTTCACTAGAGGAGAATATTTAATATACTGTAATTTACAAGGTAGGTTTACAATGGCTGCCTGTGGAATCAGGCACTTGGAGGCGGGGGAGTTGGAGAATCCTGTCAAAGGCAGAAGGCCTGGGGCTCACTTTAGGGTCAGTGTCAGAAACCCTACAGGTTCATGCTGAAAGCCTAGAGAAACTGAAGACTGTCCATGCCTAATGGCAAAAACTGGAGACCCTCTGAAAGAGCAGAGGGGAAATCTTTCCTTCCTTTTTTATTCTATCCAAGCTATATGCCTATTGGTTGGTCCTACCCAGTCCTGGGGTGGATCTTTCCTTGTTGGTTTGCTGGTTTGTGTGTCAGTCATCCACAATCACACCCAGAACTGTACTGCACTAATCCACTGAGCAGTTCTTACTCCACTGAAATTGATATATAACCATTACCCATCACATGGACCTTATGTGGAAATAGGGTTATAGCTCATATGAAAATAGGATTGTTGCAGATATAACTAGGTATGATCAGATCACAGCAGAGTGAGGGGGGCTGTATTTTAGTATGATTAGCATCTTCATAGAAAGTAGAATTGAAGATGCATACACATGTGTGCACATGCGCGCGTGCGCACGCGCGCGCGCGCGCGCACACACACACACACACACACACACACACACACACACACGGAGATGCTCTGTGAACCTGAAGGGCAAGGTCAGGACAATGCTACCACAAACCGAGCAAAGCCAGACATTGCCAACAACCACATCAGAGGAGAACAGGTTCTCCCCCACAGCCCCAGGAAGAACTGAGTCTTCCCTGGGGACTTCCTGCCCTGGAACTGTAAGGTGGCACATTTTCATTGTTTGAAGTCATAGTGAGGTCTCAGGCTCTGGCACCTTGCCCCATATCCCCAAGAGAGGAATACACACCTCTGCCTCATGGGGATGTCACCCTCCAGACACCAGGAGGTGCTTTCTAGGATCCCTGCTGACCCCACACTGTCTAAGCCTTTGCAGAAAGAAGGAGAGCTTGCTGGTGGTCCGTTGGTAATTCTCATTCATGCTGTTTAGAGACAGGATGTCAGCCGTGAAACTGACCTGGTACCCACTGCACGCTGACTATGAAGCCTTGTGACTTGATTGTGTCTGCAGTGGACAGTGACACCTTTGACCGGAAGTACACAACATAAACATATGCATGGTTTGGTCACTGGAAATAGAGAACACAGGGCTTCTGGGAACTTGGTGCTGTGATTCCGCAGGATCAGCAGTCCCGCCCCCACTACATCAGTGCTTGGGGCAGATTTACAGGTGCTAACTGTCTCCAAAGATGAAAATTGGAGAATTAGATCTATCAAATTTGGGGACAATCTTGGTGGGTAGAGATTCCCATCACCTTAGAATCAATCCGCGTTAGCCAGCTCTTGGTGGTGTAAGACCCCAAAGCCCATGAGCTCCATTGCATCTTCTTTGCATTTGACCTTACTTACTCTTTCAAGGTCAACCCTGCTGGGGACTGGGGACCATCAGCCTTGTCCTCTCCAAACTTGTTGTTAGAATAATGACTGGCCGCTACCCCTGCCTGTTCCCCTTTCCTCGGGAGCTGGCACGAAGGTGTGTACTTGCAGTCCTACTTCCTGGCAGAGCTAACTTGTCGGCCGATTTGGTGCACGGTTGTCCCTGGTTGCCCAGTTTCTGGCTATTAGCCAAGCCTGGTGGTGGAAGGAGAGATGGCTGCTCAGGTGGAAATATTAGCGCTGCGCTTAGGCTTGTGGGGGCTGGGGTGCTTGCTTTCTGCAGAGTACCTGTGCACAGACAGGACGTCCCTGCTCCTCGCCACCCCAGAGCAGGACAGCCGGGAAGCCATGAAATTCTCCTCATGAAAGGGTTATTGTCTTACATTTGTTGCACCTTGGGTCACACATGGCTTCACAGCAACTTCCCTTTTGTCTTTTCTATATGTACTAGTGCCAGAATGGGGTTAGTTCTCCAAGGTCCCCAACTGCCCCCGCCCCAGTTAAAAGGCCACTGGCCAGAAGGAACGTGGTTGGGGTGTGAGGAAAGAGACGTGGCGCTCCCATGGAAACTTAGAGAGCTTTGGCAGACACTTGGCGGCCACCCCAATGCTAGCAGTGGGGCCCACAGGGCTTTCTCTTGTCCATTCTCTCTTAAGGGGGCTCCCAGGCCCCCTGCATGGGGCCCACACCCCCTCTCCAGTCTACCCTCTGCACGGTGACAGCCTGAAGCCTCATGAAATCATTCCTCAAGTCCTGCGTCAACTCTCTTCCCACCAAGTCCTGCTGTGCGCCCTTGCATGCTGTTGATCCATTCCTCAGCGAAGCGATTACCTGGGTCATTTCCACATTTCAGCCATTACGAATAATGCTGCCACAAACATCCTTGTGCAGGAAAGCGCGGTTTCATGTCCCTTGGGCATGTCCTCAGGAGAGGAACGCTGAGTCTGGCTTCCGAGGAGCTTCCGGTTCTCCGAGCCAGCTGCACCAGTTCCCATCCTCCTGCATTCTGCAGGCCTCCTGTTTCTCCACATCCTTGCCCGTGTTTGTAATTGTCTTTGGTCCTGGCGTTCCTGGCGGGTGTGAAGTGGCTCCCTTTTGTGGTTCTGATTTTCATCTCATTTCAACAACATTGTCGAGCCTCTTTGCTGAGTTTATTGGCCATTGGTACATTTTCCCCAGAGAAGAGCCCTTCAGATTCAGGTTATTTGTTTGTTTGTTTATTGTGGCTTGCTCAGCCCACCCTGGGGGTAGAGCTGGCGTTGGGATCGAACCACAGTCCTTGTGCTTGCTTCAGCTTGCCTATGCAGGTGCTTTCGTCCGCTGAGCTATTTGTCCTCTTTGCCCATTTTTAAATTGGGCTTTTCTTAAATACTGAAGTTGAGTGTTCTTTCTATATTGTAGGTACAAGTGCATATCAGAGATATGCTCTGAAAATCTTGGACTTTCTTGATGGCATTTTCAGAAGCATAAGAGTTTTTTATTTTGACGATGTCTTAAGTTTTCTGCTTGCTTGTGCCTCCTGGGTTTCTGAGATGCTCTTTACACATAAGCGAACTGATGCCGGTGGTTTTATTATGTTGATGGCCGGGCAAGGCCACAGGCCCTTCAGGGAGAGATGGCTTCTCAGCTGCGGAAACTTCCTCCTTTCCTTCCTGTTTGGTCTCCAGACGTCCCAGCAGCATGGACTTCCCTGAGACGATTTCTAGCGCCATTCATTCCCGCTCAGCATTAAGCTAATCAGGCCCTCTTTCCATGAATATTTGTGGTGCTCCCCTGTTGATCAGGAGCTGAATGGAGCTGGATAAAAGCTCAACCATGCTTCTCAGAGAGCCTCATGTACTCCTCATCGGCCTGGACTTGGTGTCCTCCCCGTCTCTGCCCTGGAACCTGTCACAGGGTTTGTGGGCCAGGGACTTGGGGTTGCACTCACTCAGGGCCCCTTCTTGAGTGTATGGGTCACCCCACTGCACCTGGGTGCACTCAGGACTTCTCCTCTGCTCCAAAGTGACTTTGGCTCCTTTTCTGGCCTAGATCTACCCATTCCTCTGTGCTTTGCTGGCACCCTGGAGTGGCCGGCATACTGCACCCCAGGTCAATTAAATTAGAAATGTTGACACCGCACCCTGTGGCTGTGTTTTCTTCTCCTTTTCCTTTTTAACTGTCAGGTGATCTCAGTGTCACCATCTGAGGCTGAGAGCCCGGGTCTATAGGAAGCGTGGGGCTGAGCATGGCCCGATGACCACCGTATAGCAAGCATGCCTTCTCCCGCAGCTCTGGCTCCAGCCTTCTGCCTCAAGGCTTCTCTCACCTGATCTCTCCAGCTGACAGGAAATCAAGCCTGGCCTGTTGTGGCTACAGTGGGCCATATTCTGTACCATAGGGAATGTGCTGTCAAATGGTTGGATGGATGGATAGATACAGCGCTTAAGAAGCAGGACAGACAAATGATACTGCAATGGTGTCGTGTTTTAATCCTATAAATTGTATTTGATAAAAAAACAGGCTTGATTAAAGGAGACTGAAGAGATAAATGGAAAATGTCCAGGAAATGCTAGAGGGGCCTTGTAGACAGTCCTGTGTACTGACGATGTGTCGGTCTTGGTATTTAGGTTGAACTTCGCTTTGGAAGCTTTTATTTTCTTTTGCAGTAATTACTTTTCTGTGATGCATACCAATCTCTACCCCATGATTGGGGTAGGTTTTCCACTTCATAAATGAAACTCAGAGAGGAAGGGATGTGCAGGAAGGCGGCTCCTTCTTGCCAGAGAGCTGGAACACGAAAAGATGAGGTGGGTGAGTTAGTGGAACTGGGAGCTGGCCCCAGCGGGCAGAGGGTGTGGATGGGGACAGGTGGGCAGTGGTAGAGGACAGCTGTGAGGGGGGTGGGTCCTCTACCCATCACGGGGATCAACTGCTGGAGTTCTTAGGCAGACAGGGCTCTTCAGAATGGGCCTTTCTCTGTCAGAACTGAGGTGGTCCTAGGCAAATTTGAACATGGTCACCCTGACTGCTAGCTGAGAAACGGCTGGGTCCTTGCTTACTTTCATATTTTTCCGGGCCTGGAGTCTTTGCATATGTCCCTAGCTGCTGTGGTTTGTGTCTAGATGTCCTTCCAGGGCTTCATGCAGTTTTATTTATGTTATGGCCAGCTCAGCTTGCCCAGGAGGGTGGGGCTGACGCAACATGTGGTGCTGGGGATCGAGCCATGGTCCCTGCTCTTTGCCTAAGCTTGCCTAAGCAGGTGCTTTAGACTGCTGAGCTATCTCACCGGCCCTCATGAAGTTTTAGGTAGGGCTTTTTTTTTTTTTTTTCAGAAGTGGCTGTATCTTAGGGTACATGATTTATTCCTAGCACAGCGCTGGAATTAAGGGTGCTGGAATGAAGGATGAGTGATTATGAAATCAGTCCACTGACTGGATCGGCACCTCCCTAATCCTGGTAGACTGGATATGACATAAGGGACAGAAAGCGGCTTGTCCCTCACCCCCTCCCACCCCCATACTGGCTTTTCTTGTCTTCTGCCACCATGAACTTCTCAGGAAGGCCCCTCTGCCAAGCCACCCCAAGGTGGACCCAGCTGATTATTGAGGTGGGGTTCTACAAAATCTGAGCTACGTAAACCTTTTCCTCTTTAACTTTGGGTGTCAGGTGTCTTGTCTCAGCAGTGAAACAAAACTAAGAAAACTAACACAACACTAACCCTTCAAAATTTTTAAATTTTATTTATTTTTTTGAGGCAAAATCTTGTTTGCATGCCCAGACCAGGCTGGGATTTACCATCCTCTTACCTTGGCTTCCCACAGTACTGGGCCACCATGCCCAGCTCTAGTTTTTCTCTGGAGGGAACTAGGGGTAGGAAGGGAAACGAGGGAGCTTAGGGTGAGCAGGAAGCTTGATCCTACTGCTAGGGACACGAGGCCGAAGCTCCCCCCGAGATCTGCAATGCTGGACCTGCCTTTACCTAAAGCTTCTGTGGTTAGGAGATGAGTCATGGAATGGACACTCGGCACAGAAGTTGGGAGGGAACCGGAGGCAGCTGGAGGAGCGACAGAAGCCTGCCGTGAGACAGCGTTCCTTATGAATCAAAAGCACTGGCCTTTTAGACCAAAATGGCCTAGATACATTCCTTCTCCTGAAGCACACATGACCCACAGAGTGTCCTTTGTCCTCCACCTTTGTGCTGTGTTGTTGCATAGAGGCCCTGATACACAAGAAACATCTCGGACATGGTTTTTTTTTGGCTTAACCCAACCGAGGGGATGCACACAGAGCTTGCCAGACTCCAGTGGCAAAGGGTGAGAGTGTTTAGAGCAAGATTACCATCATTACATTGTTTTGAATGCTGCTGAGGATACAAAACATAACTTTAAAGTATTCATGGAGGGCTGGCGAGATAGCTCAGTAGATTAAGCACCTGCTTAGGCAAGGGCAGAGACAGAGGTTCAATCCCTGGTACCACGTGGCGTACCAGCCCAGCCCCTGGCCATGCTGAGCCAGCCACTGAAACTGGGTGTAGTAGTGCATACCTGTAATCCCAGGGGTGGGGAGGCTGAAAACAGGAGGATCACTATGAGTCTGAGCTTTGTGGTAAGACCTTATACCAAATATATAAAAATAAAAATAAAAGTTTGTCTTTCTTTCTTTCTTTCACCTCCTAAGCCAGGTGTGTTGGTGCAGGCCTGTAATCCAAGCACTTGGGAGGTGTGGTAGGAGGATCAGTGCAAGTGCGAGACCAGCCTGGGCTACAAAAGTGAGCTCAAGGCCAACCTGAACTGCTTAGTGGGACCCTGTCTCAAAAAGAAAAAAAGAAAAAGAAAAATTAATAATAACAATAACCTCCATTTTAAAAAAAAAACTTTCTAGCCAGTACCCCTGGGGTGTAGCGTGGACTTACAGCCCCTGTAAAGGCCCACAGGACCAGGCTAAGAGCCCTAAAACAGACTGTGGGTTCCCAATCTTCCTGATGCCCTCTCTATGTTCTGATCTGCAAGTGATGACATCTATAGGAGGTGTCTGATGAGTGGCTGGGTGGCCGGGTGGCTGGGTGGCCGGGTGGCTGGGTGGGATGAGTGGATGAATGGGTGGGTGGCCGGGTGGCCAGGTGGTCAGGTGGGATGAGTGGATGAATGGATGGGTGGCTGGGTGGCCGGGTGGCTGGGTAGATGCATGGTCTGATGGGTGCAGACTGGCTGGACAGAGGGTTCACAGCCCAGCCCCACCTCTGCTTCCTTGGCCCTAGTTCCAATGTCTGCCCCCTCACATAGCCTCACATCGTGCGCAGTTATTAATGAAGCCAAATTCAGACGCCTCTCCCGGTAAGATCCTGTTCTGAGATGCAGAGATTAGGACCCCAACGTATCTTTCGGGGAGGCACATAATTCAACCTATAACAGCAGGAAGAGTCTTCCTGCAAAATGGTAGCTGGAAGGGTAATTACAGCACTCTGGAAGGCTGAGGCAGGAGAATGCAAGTTTGAGCCCATCTAAGCAACTTAGTGATTTAGTGAGAGCCTATCTCAACATTTAAAAAATGTCTTTAACAGATGGGGATGTATCTCAGCACAAAGCTCTTCAGTTCAAATCTCCAACACTTCCCAAAAGTGTTTTTTTTAAGTTTTTGCTTAAGTTTTGAACTTCATTCAGTTTGGGGAAAACGATTGCCATAGGCTTCCTGTAGCCGACCAAACTGGACACAGGCTTTTCCTGTTTTGCTTGAGCTTCCTTCTCTAGGTCCACAGGCAGCTATCAGAGTGACCACGCCTGGCTCTGGCTCTAAGGGGAGGTGGCCCTGTGCCCAAGGCGTTGCCTGTGTTTGTGACAAGCCTGAGGAGAAGCCAGGCCCCAGGCAGAAGTGGCACTATCTCCACAGCATACCATGGGCTGGACTCTCACAGAGCCAGACCTTCAGCCACACTGCCAAGCTTGGCTGCCTCTGCCTCTCCACCACTCCCCATGCTGCTGATAAACTGCTACAAGGTAGTTCACTTGTTTTAATTTTTAAATCAGGGCTGAACATTTTCTGCTGTGGACTTGTGTAGTCAATTCTCTGTGAACCATTTGTGAAAAAGGAAGACACTGGTCACACCGTAATGGCCTGGCCACATGTGGCCGGCAGGTCTCAGTACCAAAGCCCCACACCTGCCCAGGACCAAGGAGGAGCACTGGATCACCAGTGTGGACTGTTGGGGAATTGCGGGAGGTAGACAGGACAGCACAGTCCCCGGAATTCTCCCCTAGGGCCCCAGCCCTCTTAGGTCACTGTATCCTGGGCTAGGTGCTTCCCATGGTCCTGGCTTCTGTGCTATCCTTAGCCCTGGCCTGGGCATCATCCCAACAAGAAGTGATGGCAGAAGTGTTTTTCCAGAACTTTCTTTGCCACTGTCTGCCATTTTTAAACTTAGTTCAGGGTCTCTGTGGCAGCCTCTACTGGCAGATGTCACTGAGAAATCTCTAAATAGAGCTTGTCTAACACCCAAGTCACATGTCATGAGGACAGACTGCATTAAATTCCATAAAATTCAGAAGAGAGTACATGTGGGGTCCCTGATATAATCCTCAGAGAAACCCTATTGGGTCAGTGTAATTATTATAAATCCCATCTTACAGAGGAGGAAATTGAGGACTAGAGAGGTTCATAGCTCACCGGCCAAGGGGCCAGTAAATAGCAAGGCTGGGATCTGATTCTGTGGAAAGGAAGGAGTAAGGGCTGTTATCCTCCACAGTGAGCTCATCCTGTCTGCATGAGGACCCACTGGCTCAGGGCACTGGTGCGGAAACAGTCGTCTAGTGCCTCAGTGTGTTGGTGCTTATTTCAGTTAAACTGGGGAGACTTGTGCTCCCTAAGTGACAGCCTGGCCTTCCACCTCCTGGGCAGCTCCAGCCTTCTGCTCAGCAGCGCTGTGGAGGCCATGGTAGGCCACAAACTTCAGAACCTGAGCGGCTGCCTGAGGAGACACAACAGCATTTGCCTCAGCCCGCCATCTCTCACTTGTCAGTGACCTAAGCCTGGGTCTAATGTGTGCTTCGTGTTGCAAAAGAGACCTTATTTCTGGGAGCCTTCCAGAGCCCTTTGGAACCTTCCAGAACCTTCTCAGTGTCTCTGGGACCAGAGAAGGAGGAGACACTAGGGCCTTACAAAATTGAGGACCCTTCAGTGCCTTTGGTCTTCCTAACCCTGCTTACCTTAGCCTTGCCTCGCTCGTTTCATGGAGCTCTTTTCTATGACTTTCTCCTACCGTGGGCTCTTCCTTCTGGAAATTTCTGTGGTGGCTGCTATCTGTACCACACAGGAGCTGCCCTGACTCCCTCTGCTTTCTTGTCTCCACAAGTTCTCCTGATGGGAATCTCTCTTCCATTTTCCTCATTTCCCCACATGAGGCTGGCACCTAGTTGGGGGTTCTAGAAATACTTGTTCAGCAGGAGAGGGATTGCTGAAGAGACGCAGCAAAAGTAACCCATCTTGTTTCTGTTTAAGAAACAAAAGACAGCCGGGCGTGGTGGTTCACGCCTGTAATCCCAGCACTCGGGAGGCTGAGGCAGGAGGATCGGTGAGAGTTCGAGACCAGCCTGGGCTACAAAAGTGAGCTCAAGGCCAGCCTCAACTGCATAGCGAGACCCTGTCTCAAAAAGACAAAAAAGAAAATAGGGCCCCCACCTGCTTCCTTGGATGGCAAGTTCACTGGTCTGCCCGTGGGGGCTCCTCCTACTCAGGTCTGGAAGCCCCTTCCTGATTGTGCACAGAATCTGTGAGACATTTGGTTAGAAAGCAGTGCCATTTGAAGGCTGTGTGCAGGAGCCAGAGGGCTGGAGACCTACCTCAGAGTTAAAGTGCTGGGAGCCTAATGACCCCATGGCAGTGGATGTGGTAGTCCCTGGGACGGAGTGGGGTTGGGTAGGGGAGAGCAGGTGGTATCAGAATCATCTGGAGGGGATGCTTTGACAACGTGTTAAGCATACTGTGTCTTCTCTCAATGTGTCAGTGATTTCTGGCTGATCTTAGCTGTCGCAGGAAGACCACGCCTTCCGCCTTTCGCCTTCCACCCTCCGCCTTCCGCCTTCCGCCTTTTCCACTGGGCTCCTGCAGGGCTTCTTTGGGCTAGAGCTGGCAAGATCACCATGTGGCGGTCATGTGCAAAGTTTCAGCCAGGGCATCCTCTTCCTTAGCAGATATAGTGGGTAAAATCAGGTGTGTGGGCCCTGCCCTTGGACCCCAGCAACCTGCAGTGTCACCACAGGCAAGACCTCGTGGGCATTGCAAGTGTGTTAGTGTGAGATTGTTCAGTAGAATCCAGTCTGTGCTTCAAGTATGAGTCACCAGGCCCACCACTGCTTCAGATAGGCGGAGCCGGCTGGGTCCCACGTTCAAGGCTCTGGGGAGCTTGTGGCTGGGATTTCTTAAGAGTGTTGGGTGTTTAGAACTGGCATTGAAGCTGGGCTTGGTGGTGCATGTCTATAATCCTAGCATTTGGGAGGTTCAAGCAGGAGGATTGCCATGAGTTCAAGAACAGCCTGGGCTACAAAGTGAGCTCAAGGCCAGCTTGAACTGTATAACAAGATCCCGTCTCAAAAAGCACTAAAAAAAAAAAAAAAAGGCCCTCGGCCACCACTGCTGCCTCTTTCTGCTGCTCCTGGTGTGCTTGAGCGCTCGTCTGGTGGGGACCCGGTACCTCCTTTGTGAAGCTGCAGCTAAGAGGACTCAGGCATTCGCTACGTCCAACAAAAAGCCCAAAGAAGGAGTCAACACAGAACAGCTATCACATTAATTTGAAGGTGGTGGAGCAGGAGGGTCCTGTGGCTCAGCTTAAGATTAAGAGGCATACACCACTCAGTCAACTAATGAAAGCCTATTGCAGACAGCAGGGCCTGTCAGTGAGGCAGATCAGATTCCAATTGGATGGACAGCCAATCAATAAAATGGATACACTGGCACAGTTGGAGACGGAGGGCGAGGGTACAGTGGATGCGTTCCAGCAGCAGAGAAGAGGGGTCCACTAAGAGGGGACCCTGCAACAACTCCGCTGCAGAGCTCTCCTCTTGCAGACCAAGCATACTTTCACTGTTAGAAAACTGCAGTGTGGTTCCACCACACCTTGACTACTACAGTATAGTGTTCTCTGTTCATTTACCCCTTCCCCATTCCTCTTATTGTACACACAGTATCCAGTGTATATGTACAAGCATACTGGTTTTTTTTTTGTCTAAATGGCCAACAATATGATTTGATTGACATCAAGCAGAGGTGGGATGGGGAATGACTGATTCTGTGATAATGATCCCCTGTCTCCATTACTGGCAGGCTCATCAGCTCTTATCTTTATGTTCCAAGAAATTATTTTGCTCTTACTGTTCTAAAGGAAAAGACAGCAACATAAAAGTCCTTCCATACCTTGTTTGATTGGAGAATTTTCGTGTTTTTCATTTATCATTGTAAAACCAAGGACAATTTTATTACTTTTTTTGTACATAGCAATCTACCTCTACGTAGGAGTAAATTACTCTTTAAAACAGAAGAATCCTGGGTAGTTTTCCCTTTAAGTCAAGTGTCTTGTTGTGTAAATAAATTTTTTGTTTGTTTGTTTATTATGAATTTAAGACAAGGTCTCCAGGGTGTACAGGGTCTCACTACATAAATGAGACTCGTCGTAATCCTCAGTTTTCAGCCTCTCAAGCTCTGGGATTATAGGCTTGCGCCACCAAGCCCAGTCTCAGTCGTAGTCTTGGTGCTTCTATGGGCTGGACCAGCACGGCACACTGAGGATCAAACCCTGGCATGCCAGGGATCAAACTCTGGCCACTGTGCTCTGCCTGGGCAGGTGCTTTAGTCTGCTGAGCTAGAAGAAATTGGTACCCTTTAGAGGTAAGGCTGGGGATTTTTGCTTCCTCATTAAATCAGGCCATTAGGTGGGCTTTTTTTTTTTTTTTTTTTTTGTCTCTCTCTTTCTTTTCTTTTTTTTTCTTTTTGAGTCAGGGTCTCACTATGAAGTTCAGGCTGGCCTTGAGCTCACTTTTGTAGCCCAGGCTGGTCTTAACCTCACACCGATCCTCCTGCCTCAGCCTCCCAAGTGCTGGGATTACAGGCGTGCGCCACCATGCCCAGCTAAGCCATTAGATTTTAATAATTCCAAATGTCATTGTAACCTAGGAGTGTAGCTACTGTGGCAGATATCAGTGCTCTCTGGCAGCCCAGGGGTGGAGGAGCTATCTGCCCTCTGCGTGACTCAGGAGCTGGTGGTCAGTTACCATGAAAGAAACACTTGGCTGAGGTTTGCCAAACCTCAGCAGAGGGCATTAGGCGCAGGCCCCACGTGTTCCTGTGGGTCAGAGGAAGCCTCACTGCTGCCATTTGGCAGCAGTGTGTGTGTTTGCCGTGCTACAGACCCAAGCCAGAGCCTTGCACGTGCCAGGCAAGTGCCCTACCACTGCACCCCCTGCCCAAAAGCATACTTTAAATGTCACAGCTCAGCATCAGGTCCCCTGGGACAGTGGCATGTGGGCTGCCAGGGCTGCAGCTGGAGAGGCCAGCGGGTGGCTGTGTTCCCCAGCAGGCTGTGCCACCACTCATTCCACCATACAGCAGCTGCCCGGTGAGCACGTTTGCAGGCACAGTGGGCCTCTCTGGCTCAGCTCCAAACCCCAGGATGTCAGAAGCTACCAAGCTGTCCCATCCAACACAGAGGTCGCCCCACTTGCAGAGGTAGACCTCAGATGGCACTCCCAGAAAGTCAACCATTCTGTGCCTGCCCTCCCAGCCCACCTGCTCTCCAGTGAGACTTGGGTGAGGCTGGGGTACCCAGGAGCTGAGCACTCAGTCAGGGATCCCTTCTCGTGTTAGTGTTATTTATGGCTTACATCTAGACGTGCCCTCAAAACTTCACACACTCATAGGTGGGAGATTTCAAAGTGGCTGGGTTGGGGTGCTTGAATGCGGATTGAAGGGTATGATACTGGGATTAAGGGCGTGGATAATGGGAGCCCCTCCCTGGGCATGGGTGGCACCAGTCAAGAGGTTTGTAGCCTAGATGGAAATAAAAGGATGGGAAGAAGTCAGGCTTGCTGATGCTACTTGCTGGCTTGTGGCCTTGGGCCTGCTCTGCCATGGATCGTTTCTCCTCTGCAATGCCCTCTGGTATACCGTGCTGCTTTGAAGCCGGCTGACTATGGACTGAAGTCTCTCCAAACTGGGAACCAGAATAAACCTTTCCTCCTTTAGCTTTGGGTGTTAGGTCTTGTGGCCCAGCAGTGGAGAAAAGTAACTAAGAAACAGCTCTGCTGCCCAGGCCCGCAGCTCCCCCACGCACAGACCGTGTGGCCCAGGGTGACAGGCTTTGAGGATAGAGGTGACAACACCACCTACTAAGGGGGCAGCTAAGATCTTGGTGAAGTAGCGTCTCAGCTCCAGGCCCGCTGCTGCCGGCCTTCCACACCCCTTCTGCACATCCCCTGCAGGCCCATTCCGTGGCCAGGAGCCAGGGTTGCAGGGCTCCCTTGTTGTCAGCAGTGGCTGTGTGCTTGGACCCTGCAAGGCCTTGTCCCAGGAATGTGAGCCTGGCACACAGCACTTGGCTCAGCCTGCGGCCAAAGATGGCCTGGGACCTGGCAAGGACTCGCATTAGGCTCCTGACACCGGGAGCCTGACTCAGGTCTGCTATCCGTGTTTTGCCCACGTGTGTGCTCGTGGGTCTGGTCATCTCTGCCACCTCCACAGCACCAGCGACGCTGCGCATGGCTTGAGATGTCCCTGCCACATTTACATCGTCATTTTGCAGCTCTCTGAAGTCACTTTGTGGTATTTCATAACACCGCATGACTCGGTTGGAGCATACTTAACAATTTCCCATCGTTAGATCACATAGCACAACTCACAGAGTGTGAACGTATTCTCATTTTTAATTACAGAACAAGCCTGGGCCACAGTGAGGGGAGGGGATAGCAGAAGATGCAAATAAGCAAAAAGAAATAAAGTAAGGGGGAGTGACCTGTTCGTGCCGCATCGGCACAGGGCTGGGCCTTAGATCCTGGTGGCAAGACTTCTCTGTTCTCCGAGAAGAGAACTCGGCCTCTTCTGGGCCTCATTTTCCAAGCAGCCCTGTGCACAGTTCCCTGCTCTGCAGACGGAGATAGCACAAGTGACATGTTCAGCCCTCAGAGGTACCCCCAGGGCACCCCATTGGTGGGAAGGGGCTGGATGACACCATTCAGGGAAGGCCAGGGGAGGGCCCTTGGGGTGGGCGGGGCTTCCAGGAATGGAGACCTGGAGCATCTCTGGGGTCTGCCTGGGATCCCAGGGGCCCACGCAGCCTGTGCTTCAGCAGAATGACTGTGAACTGGGACCCTCCAGGCTGTGTCCCCCACTGACGAGGCGCTTGCCGGGCCGTGTGGAGCTGGTGAAGCCAGTTTCTCGGTTTTGCCACTGAGCAATGATTTTCAGGCTTTGCTAGTCTCTTCTGCCTTCTTGGTCTTTTAAGAGAGCTGATCTGCAGCCTGGTGGGACCCTTGAACCCAGAAGGAAATGGTCTGGGTTCCTCCCACTCCAAGATGGCAGCGTCTGAAGACAGCTTAGGGCTGCCTCGACTTCCCAAGCTGTTCGAAAGCAGCCAGCAGCTTCTGGAGGAAATAGAAGTAGCCAGTGAACCCACCGGTGCCAAGACGATCCAGGACAGAGTGATCAAGGGACGAGACCTACTTGAAAAGTCTGCTGCAATGTTATCACAGCTCGATTTGTTCAGCCGAAATGAAGATTTAGAAGAAATTGCTTCCATCGACCTGCAGTATCTGATGGTGCCAGCCTGACAAGGAGCCCTCTCCGTGAAACAAGTCCACCCCAGCGAGTGTCTAGATCATTTACAGCAGGATCGAGAACATTTTATGAACTACTTAACTCAGGGCCATTATTGCCATGTGGCAGAGTTTCAGCTGCTGAAAGACAAGGACAACTCATCTGAAAATAACACTGCTAGTTCCTCCGTGGCCTATGCTAACCTCCTTGCTATGGCATCTCAAAGAAAGGCTAGAATAGAGAGACCCAAGCAGAAGAAAGAGGTAGAACATAGGTTGTCTGCCCTGAAATCTGCTGTGGAAAGTGGTCCAGCAGATGATGAGCAAGCTTGGGAATATCGCCTCCTTCAGCTGTGGAGGTGGGTTGGAGTCAGCTTAGAGGAGACTGAGAGCGTTGACCAGGACATGAAGACCCTCGGAGAAAAGGATGCTTTAGGAGAGGCGTCAACGTCTCAGTCGTCTCTTCAGGATAGACCTCCAATGGAATCCTTCATCCTCACTCGGGATAAGGCCCAATCCGAAATATTTGGAGCTGGTTATCTAAGTCTGGCAACTGTGACAGCGAGTGACTGGTACGAGCAGCATCAGAGACATGGAGTATTACCAGGCCCAGGAATGGCCAACTCTGGCAACAGCTAAGGTTGACTTCCAGAGAGTGGCTCAGGGACAGAGCAGTGAAGGAAGGGAGAAAGAGGATGATGAGAAGGTACTCCAGAGAGCACGGGAGTGGTATGAGCGGAAGGACACCCGCCCACGGGGCTATGGCACTCGACAGAACATGGGGTAGTCTTTCCACAACATGACAGGACTCCAGGGCGTGGACTTTGCCTCCCAAGGACACTGCCACCTTGTCTCCCTGGTCCCTGCTTCACCTGTGTACAGCGAAGGCAAAGATAGTGACTCCTTTGCTTTGCATTCAATAAAACATCAAGTGATTAAGTGTGTGTCGTAGTTACTTTTTACTCGCTGGGACAAATACCCAACACTCAAAATGAAGGAAGGAAAGGTTTATTAGCTCACATTTACTGGAGGTTTCAGTCCATATTCAGCTGACCCAAGGCTGAGTGGAACAGGGCAGAGAGCATCCAGTTCATGGTGGCAGAACAGCAACAGTTGTGACAGAGGCAACTGACCAACCAGGGCAGCAGCCAGCAACAGCTCTAGTCTGTCTCTCTGTCTCCTTAAATTACATTCAGGCTCTCCACCTCAGCCTATCTTCCTTAGGCTACACCCATAATCCCAGAAGTACTTAAAACACATAATCCCAGGGGTCATGGATCAAGTCTCAAACTCTAGATCAGTTTTAAAACATAATCCCAGTGACTCATGAGTCAAGTCTCAATCTATAGAAGTCCCCGCCCAATGACTGCAAGAGGCTTTGGGGTAACAGCTAGACATAAACCATAACAGTGTGTATTTGTACCCTAGGTAATAACCAGTTATCATGTTGGGGTTTTTTGGGGGGAGGGGGTGGGACCAGGGTTCAAACTCATGACCTTGCATTTGCCAGGCAAGGACTTGTGCCACAGAGCTATCTCCCTGGCCCCAAGTTATCATGTTTTGACATTACTAATTCTTATCATGGTGTATTCTGATTTTTTAAATGGACAACGAAGTACACTGACAAGTGACTATATAATCAACACTGTATGAATTCTCTTTAAAATGAAATAATGAAACCTCTTCTATTCCTTAAAAGAGAGAGAGAGAGAGAGAGAGAGAGAGAGAGTGAGCTGACTTCCACCTGGGAAGGATGAAGGGGAATCAGCTGAGTCTGAGCCCACCTAAACATGCTAGAGTGGAGCCCGAGGCCCTACCTGTGGTTGGAAGCAAGATGGCCATGCCCGGATCTCTGTGTTCCTCAGTCTCTAATGAATGCCATGAGGACCGGAAACAGACCTGTAGGTTGTCAGCGCGGCGGAGGCCCTCAGGTGCTCATCTCGGCATGCAGCCGACTTCCCGGCCCTTGGGTTGTGGCACCCATGTCCCTGGCATCCCCAGCTTTTCCAAGCAAAGCGAGTTAAGCTTTTCCTCTGGGGCTTATTTGTGTGCTTTGGAATAAAGCACACAGAAAAGAAAACAAGCTCAGCTTGCCCAGCATAGCTCACTACAGAACCAGCGGTGGAAAATATTGAGTTTGGCTGGACCTCAGGCTGGCCACTCACATGCCGGCCCAGGGGACCGGCCACAAGATGTCCTCCCTCTGCTCGCCGGCTTTTTGCTAAGCCCGGCATTTACGCCAACACTGCCCTCTGTTTCCAGAACAATCCCGCACATCCCAAGCCGAGGCTTATTTTTGTCCAAATGCTTGTTCATCCATTATCCCAGCAGCAGCTCTGGGAGGTGCTTGAAGCAAGCGCTTCTACCAGATCTGCGTGGGAAGAGGAAGGACAGAGCCTCCGAGAAATGACTGAGCCGTGTCCCAGACTTGGGCTGCAGTCACAGTGTCAGCTCCTGGGCCTGGAAGGACCTGGGGGTCCAGCCTGTGCTTGGGCTACAGACAAGAAAACAGCCGAGCATGGAGGGCTCCAGCTTAAGCAATATCCTCAGGCGATCAGGTGTCCGGGGCAGCCAGGATGGGGACTTCTCACCTCCACTCCTCAGCCCTCCACATGGGACCATCAGAGCGACAGTGACTGCCCGCCACCCTCCCAGGATGAGAGTATCTTTAGGAAAAGCCACAAAATTCCAATCCCATCAGAAGTCCTAGACCCTTGCACAATGGCCTTTTGTCTTTGAACCTTGGTAGAGACTAACGTGATAATGCCACCCTATTTGGCCACTACCTCTCTGCAAAGCCTTCCTGAGCACGCCTTGGGCGTCCCCCCCCCCTTCCTTACCTTCATGGCCACCATCCTTTTCTCTGACCAGCAAATCTTATCTCTTACATGAGAACACATTGGAAGGATCCTTCTCCACTGGAAGACTTCTTGTGACAGGCTACTAGCCCTCTTTTGAAGCCATTCCTCCACTGCTGAGAAGCTCAAGTCATCCGCAAGTTTAATTTTATTGCAGGGTCATGAAAGAGGGACTCCCACTTTCCTCTCATGGCCCCAGTCTATTTTCTTCCCAACCAGCTTGCAGACCCCTTGGAGCGCTGTTGGAAGGGCATGTGGGATTTGTTTAAAGCTGGGCAGGAATACCAGAGTGGCTGTGAGAAAGGAAGAAATTTCTTCTACTTACAGGTCCCTGGAGACAGGCGGCAAAGCACAGCACACAGGGCCACGCAGGGCGGTGCCAGGGCTGGGCAGGAGGTGGAGGGAGCCAGGAGAAAAGGTGGGTGGGAAGCTTCGCTCTGGTTCCCATGGGAAGGACCAGGCAAGGCAGGGTAAGCGGGCTCAGGGCCAGGCAGTTGGAATAGTTTTGGTGTGCCTGGGGGTGTTGGCGAGGCCCCTACTTGTGTGGTACCTGTTCTGTGGTGACTAGGGCACAGGAAAGTGGCCAGCGTGTGACACAGAGGAGGTGTGGGAGGGAGGCTGGGGGGTCTGTGGTATGCACCAGAGAGGATAAGCTCTCAGGGGGGGTCACATTTCCTCTCTAGGAATCAGCTCCCTGGGAGGGACAGCCCCTCCTGGCTCAGCAAGATCCCATGGGAAGACAGTAAATAGCTGGAAGCTGAGGCAAATGCCTGTCATCCCAGCACTGGGAGGCTGAGACAGGAGGGTCCTTGGGAATTTGATACCAGCCGGGGCTGCCAATTAAGCTTAAGGCCAGCTTGAACTGCATAACCAGAGCCTGTCTCAAAAAGACCCAAGCGCAAACAATGAAGATGGTAAATAAAGGACAAGCTTGCTACCACCAAGGCTGTGCTGTTTCCTAGGGGTCTGTGGGCTACCTGCTTGGAGCTGAGCAACCAGGTGTTAATGGGGCTTCCACCAGCAGAGCCTTGCCGGAGGTCGCAGCCATCACTGTGGTAGTAAAAGGCTGAGTTCTCTGTGCTGCAAAGAGAAGGAATTCCAAGCAGTCTGGCTCTCAGAAGTGCACCAGCCTTGGCACAAGTTAAGTGGGGACAGTGTGTGTGTGTGGGGGGGGGGGCTGTGTAGCCAGAGGACCAGGAGCCGGGAGCCTCGACCGCTGCCTCATTGGCCGGGCACCTGCCTCTACCCACCCTGCCCCTGTCGCCTGTCTTTTTAAAGCTTGGCTCAGCCCTCCCTCCCTCCCGCGGCTGCCTGTGCAGCACGCCACGCAATGAGGTGCCTCCCGCAGCCCCGACACAGGTGGTAATGACAGTTTGCTGCAGTCCCGTCAGTGAGGGACCTGCCTGGGCTCTGCCTGCGTTTGGAACAACAAACCGGCTCCAGCCAACCGGACTGTTGCCTGCGCTGTTTCAGGCCAGCTCATGCTGCCTGCCAGCCGCTTGTTGCGCTGCTGTGGGGACTGGAAACACGCCCAGCCCGGTGCCAATCTGTTGCAGACTTACAGTGACAGTGGCTCCGGAGAGCAGCCCAACCCTAGGAGCGGCCTGTGCTGAGGGGCTGGGAAGCCCCTCTCGGATGGGCCTTGGGAGGGGGGGCAGCCAGATTTGTCAGAGCCGAGAGAGCTGCGTGTCTCCTGTCACTTGCATCCTGGCCATCCGGCCTCCGGGAAGAGGAGACCTCGGGACCCCGCGGGCTGAGTAAGCAGACCTTCCCAGCCGGCTCCTAGATGCATGGCGAGCGTCCGTCCCCGTGTGTGGCTGCTTCTTCTAATGATGCTTTGTCTCTTCCGTTCACAACGCTGATGCTGAATCGTTGCTTTGTTCCCCAGGAGCCCCTTATTAAATTAAATACCCCAAGGCCCCAAGGCTGAGCACAGCGTTCCTGCTCACCTTTAGAGCTGTATGTTTTCTCCTTATATAACTTTTCTCGGAGACCTACAGAGAATCACTATTGGAGGAAGTGGGGGAGTTCACCCCTGTTCTTTTGTGGAGCTGCCTCTTCCCCCACCAGGCTGCAGGGAGGGGGGCAATTTGAGTCCTCAACTTGGGGGTCTCCTCCCCATTTCTTGCTCCCCTTTCCTAAAGTTCCCTCTGCAAAGCCAAATCTTACCAGAGTTGACATTCTTTTACCTCTCCTTCTGTTTCCCCGAATCATCATTCATTCAATCGGCCTCAGATGGAAAATGTCGGGGGCGACATGGGGGACGTTGGGATGGCCCACGGGTCCCCTGGGACTCCCTTGCCTGCAGATACACGGGCCCGCAGTTTGGTCTCCTGCTGGAAAGCAGTGCCCTCGGTAGCTTACTTGTTGCTTGTTTAACTTGCAGGGAAGACAGTGAAAAAGCAGAAAAGAGGGCAGAGAAAGGAGGGGAAGGCAAAGGACGGTGGACCTCCATTCTGGGGTGGCAGCAGGCAAACAGGGGCTGAGACCAGGGCCCTCAGCACCGGGGGCTCTGCAGCAAACAAGTTGAGATAGGGGCTGGAACGACTGTGAGAGCCAGGGTGCCTGCCCGGTCCTCTCCTGGCACTGATGCTAGACCCCGGGGCAAGCCATGGTCACCTTGTTTATGTTATATTGACTTTCAATCCCCATCCCCAAGGCATCTGAGCTATGCAGGGAGAGAGCTCCAGGGGACTGGTATAGCCTGGTGGGGGCTACAGGAGGAGCGGGAAGCATGATGCTATCTATGCTCCTCACTTGCAATCCACATGGCAGAGAAAAGGTGATGTATTATTGCACAATTCAAGAAACACAAGCCGGCAGCAAACTGAGCACAGAGCGGCATTGCAGACGGTAAACACCAGGGCAGCAGGGCCAGGCCCTGGTGGAGGAGGCCCCAGGCTGCGCAGGCGCGTGCCAGGCCTGAGGCTGTGCCAGGACACAGGCAGAGGGCCCAGCAGATCTCAGTTGCTGTTAGTGTGCACAGGTAAGACTAACACGAGTGGCAGGGAGACAAGGCTTGACAAACAGAGGAACTGGGCTCAGTCAGGGTCTTGGGCCCATGAGCCCCCTGGGCCAGGCTTGGAATGGCTTGCTTTACTCAAAGAGGTCTCCAGAGGCGCTTTGGCTCTCTAGCTACCCCTCAACTTTCACGGTGGCATCCAAGGGTTAGAAGAGTCAAAGGGGAGGTGGGTTGCTTGGTTTGGGTCCAACATTTCTTGCGAGACAAGCAGACCTTTTTACAGAAGAGCAAACTGAAGGTTGAAAGATTGAATTTGCTCTACAAACATAATGGAAAATTGAGAGTATTTAAGGTACTTAATCTGTCTGCCACAGGCCCCTGGAAACGCATCTCCTCCACTCAGCTTCATGCTTCAGCTCAGCTGGGAATGGATGGGATTCTCTCTCAAACGATAGATTTTTTTTTTCTTTCCTTTAAAGTTCTAAGACCCTTGTCCCACACCGGCCATGGAGACCACCTGGCCCGTCTCCTACTGAGCAAACTTTCAGCTAGGGGCTCTCTTGGATAATTAACCTGACATAGCACAGCCAGAAGGTGGCAAAGTGGAATTTGAACCCAGGCCCTGACTGCTGCACAGGTATCCCTGTGCTCACTCTTTGCAGACCTCAGAGGCGTCCATAATGCACATCTTATTCTCACAGTAAGCCCAGGTGGGGCCCACGGTGACTGCTGAAGGCCCTCGGGCGTGGTTGTCCACAATTCCTGGCATCCCAGGGGCGGCAGCAAAGGAGAGCTCCCATACGTCACCTCCCTGTGCTTTCCAGCCTCACCTGGACTGGTGTCGTCACTCATGTGACTGAGGGACCAGAACTCTGTAAGGGGCTGGCAATGAGACTGTGGGACTCGCCCCTCAATGGGAGTTGAGACAATAGCTTAACTGAGTCATCAGCCCTCAGTGCCCAAGAACTTGACCTCATTCCGTCTTGGCCCAGCCCCCCTGGGCTCCGGACTTGGGACTGTGCTCTGTCACACAGCAGCTGGGGGCCATGTCAAGTTATTTCATTTCCTTGAGCCTCTTTTTTGTCTTAAAAATTGAGACACCAGTTCCTGCCTCCCAGGTTGGTGCAGTCAGTTCAGTGGTAGCCATTCCTGCACAGGGTAATGAGCCCAGCCGTCAGGTGAGGGTTCCCGTGGCTGTGGCCCCCCGGGAGCCCGGCAGAGTCTGGCCAACGCCTTCCCTAGCAGTGCCTTGAGTGGATCATCCTGTTTTCAGTGAATCTTGGGGGGTTTCCACCCCACTTACCCACTGGCAACTCAGGCAAGGCTTGGGGTTCCCTCGGGTTCCTGTGGGTCCTTCCTGTCAGCTTGCCCATCCCAGGGTCACAGTGACCTCACTGGTCATCTGTTCTCCCATTGTCTCAGCTTCTCTGGCCTTCTCTCAGAGGCCACAGTGGCTTTTCACATCATAACCTCTCTTGGATCAGAAAGTCCCTTCTGGAGTCCCTCTGGTACCTCTCGCTCTAAGCTATGGGGGTGGGGGTGGTATAGGGCGAGATCAGAAGGGAAACAAAGCCAGGCCTGAGGTTCTGTTTGCATTTTCCTTTGCAGACGAGGTATGTGGTGGCATTTTGCTGTCTAATGTCTGCTCTGAAGGGAGACAGCCATCTGCCTGGTAATCATGGCCTTTCCTTGTTAGTCTCTCTTAAGCAAAGGCTTCACTGGGCAGATGCCAATAAATAAGATACCAGACACTTGGAGGCTGTGGGACAAGGGGGGGCCTCCCTCAAAGTCCCCTCTGCCTAGTTCTGACAGGAAACAAGGAGCTTTTCCAAAGTGGGTTTTCAGGTATCTGCCACCCCCCAGGAAAGGTTGCTTGGTTTGGGGCCCCTACTCCCAGGATTACCTCTTCTGTTAGCGAGTTTGCTCATCTGGTGGAGGGGAGTTTGTTCTTCACACAGAGCAGAATGACAGCTCTGCAGACCTGTGTGAGAGACCGACTTTTGGCCCTGAAGGCGAGTGGGAGCCTGGGCTGCAGGTGCCCTGCAGATGTGCCAGGTACAGATAAGCATTGAGGAGACAAGGCTTTCGGGCTGAGCGCCGTGTGATTCCCGGCACACAGGACAGAGGGCACCGCCGGATCCTAGTGACTTATTCTATGCCCATCCCACAGCAGAGGGGGGAGGGGCGGGTGGGAAGGGGCAGCTCGGGGTAAAGATTCATCTTTCTCCTGGAGCCCTCTGCCTCTGCTGGCATCCGCCCTTCTTGTCAGGCCAGGACCTGAGCACCGTCACTTCCCAGGACTCAGCCAAGCCTAGCTCTGAGCCGCTGCAGGCATCTGTCACCACCCACTCGCTCTGAGTCATCCCACACTTATCTGCTCAGATCTCACAGCCTTGAAATGCGCTTACCAGTTGGTCCTCCAGCGAGTGCTCTAGGGGTGGCTGGGAAGGAAGGCTGGGGGGGGAGGGAGAGAGGGGGAGGGGGAAGGGGAAGGGGGAGGGAGGGAGGGCTGACACAGAGAACTGGTGCTGTCTGGCCTGGCAGAGGTCTCAGATGCCCCCTGCACTCTGCTCCAAGTCCCCGCAGGGTTACCAGCTGCCACCTGGCAGCCCTCTATGGCCACCTGGAGCCAGGGTGCTGGGCCAGGGCACCCCCTGGGGCTGCATTTCCAAGGGTTTCTGCTTTTCCTCTTCGCTTCTCCTCTGTCCTGCCAAAGCCTTCCTTGGTCTACGAATACTGCTCCCCACTGTCTCCCAAGTAGGAGAAGAGGTGTTAGCAGCTGGCAGATCCAGGTGTCCCAGTGTCCATGTCACCTGTGCCATCACATGTCCCCTGGCCCTTTCCTCCTGGTCGCCAAGCCCACTGAGTGGGTATCTCGCAGGGCTCTAAGGGCTGTCTGCGTGGGAAAGGGGCCTTTTCTTCCCTCCCACCCACATCTCTAAAGAGATTACGGTGGACCTCCGCAGCCAGCAGTTCCCACTGGTCCCTCCTGACAGATGAGGGGGCCACTGTGTGGTTGCCCAAAACTCCAAAGGGTGTTTTTGGATAAATGCAAATACCTAGGTGAGCGTGACCCGCCTCTCCATGTCAGAATGCTTCTGCCAAAACCCGGCCCACAGCATGCTCAGGGACACCTGGCAGTGAAGGAGCCTGAAAATCGCCCCCACGTCCCGCTCTAGTCAGTCCCCTCCTCTCCGTCCCCCTGAAGACCCCTGAGAGTGGCTGGGGTCAGCGGTTTATCTTTGAGTACCTGATGTGCCGCTGGATCCCAGACTCTAGCATGGTTCCCCAGCGGATGCATAACTAAGCACGTCAGTTGCCCCCACATGTGTTTGAAATCCCCCCAAGACTCCTGCCATTTCCTCGAAGTCATCCTAAGCTTTGAACAACCATTGCTTGGTCATTTTACTTAGTAGCTCCTGGCACCACCAGCCTTCCTGCTCAGCATTAGATAACCAGCGGGACCGGAGCCGGCAAGACTCCGCGGGAGTGCATTCCTGCCGCTGCTTCCCTCGCCTGGCAATCACGGGCTAACAGTGCAATTCTCCACTCTGTGTGAGAGACAGAACTCTGCTAGAGCCTTCACTGTACTGTTTGTTCCCACTCTCCCTAGACCAGAAATCGCCAACCTGTGTCAGCCCTTCTCTCCCTCCTCCCTCCTCCCTCCTCCTTCCTCCCTCCTCCCTCCTTCCTTCCACTTTCCCTTCCTCCCTTCCTCCCTTCCTCCCTTTCTTCCCTTCCTCCTTCCCTCCTTCCGTGCTCCTTGTCTTCTTTCCTCTCCTTCCTCCCAGTTCCATCCCTCCCACTTTCCTTCCCTCCCTCCTTCCCCTTCCCTCCTTTCTCCTCTCTGTCTCTGTCTCTCTCTCTCTCTTTCTTTCTTTCTGAAGACCAGCACTTGAGGAGGAATTTAAGAGCTCTACAAAGGGCTTCTTAGGTTACAGAGACCCCTTGGTCCCTAACTTGGTCACCAGGCCTCCTCCCTGTCTGAACTCAACCCCCACAGCCTTCTTCCTATGAATTCCAGGATCCTACCCAGATTTAAGATTCGATCGACTAATGCACCACCACCTGTATAAAAAAAGATGCCTTCCCAAACACCAGCTTTATGCAGGTAGCATGGCTCTATGCTCATCTTCTACCCAGCCACCACAGAGAATGTAAGAAGTAGGTCTGGAAGAAGCCTTTCTTTGATAGAGCAAAGCAGTGCGTATTCCGGGTGAGTCTTGGCAGGGATTCTGGCCTGGTGGAATCTACCTCTCTAATCAGAGCTCTGAGGCAGAAGGGCCTATCATCTGAGCCTCTGGGCCCAGTGCTAATAGCATCTTGCCCCTCCAGCCAGGGGTAATAACTGACATTTTAAAAGAAATGATTCCCGTGCATCACCGTAGTTCTGTATGTGTTCCCTCAGATTTGCTCTCGTTTCGATACTCCTGTGTACTCACTTATGTCCGGATAGGAGCTCATGCCATTCTCCTTTTAGAGATGGGAAAACAGAGGGAGTTATGTCACTTCCACAAGTTGGCCTCACATACCGGTTACTGACTGCCGCATCACAAGCCACCCCTGGGGTTCTCTATTGGGCTGAGGGGTCACCTGGCTCCGCTGAGTTGTCACTGGGGCTGTAAATGCTGGATACCATTTCTCAGATGGTGGCTACCACTGGAGCACTGTAAAGGTGTCTTCCTTCTTACGTCTAAGGCCTGTACTGGCTGCGTGGCTCTTTCCCTCCCCACCCCCTCCACACACCTGCAACCTCTCCTCATGCTTAGCTTGGGCTTCCCTGTAATACCCTCAGGGAAGTAAGATTGTCAGCATGATTGCGGGGACCCTGCAAGGCTCCTTATCACCTAGCCTTGGACATCAAGGGACACTGTTTCCTGCTGCATTCCTGTCCATCCCAACAGCCCAACCCAAGGGCTGATACTTAGACTCAACCTCTCATCAGGAGATAGCAGTGTATACAGGAAGAGAAGGCATTGGGGGTGGTGTCTCCATGACAACCGAGTACTCATGGCCAATATGCAAGCTGTACTTTTACTGCTTCATTGGGAAACTTCTCAGCCTGGACTCCGAGCCATCGTGAGGGGCCATCATGACCCAGCGGCACATACACACACTCATTAAACAAGTTCTGACCCATCCTATTCTGTTTTGATTAAAAACAACAGCCGGTTGGCTTGAGTTGGCTTCATAACCCATGCCTTACCTAGAGTTTCAGAAACACTGTCCCATGGGATTCTGCCTTTTGAGATGCTGTGTAGCAGGGCAAGATTCTTTTTTTCTTCTCTGAGTAATTTGAATTTATTTACATATGGTTAGTAACCATAGTGCTGCCCAGAGAAGGGCCTGGAGGTCAGGCAGTAGTACTGTCTCTGGCTCTGCCAGCATGAGTTTGGTGGGAAGGTGAGTTTCTGTGAAGTGGGCAGGGTGGGGTTCAAAGCCGTCCTGCTCTTCCTTCTTCTCAGGTGCACGCAGTAGCATCCCTGGCTCTAGATACTTTCAGACATCATGTCCTGCAGAAATGTCACCTGTAATCCTAGAACTTTGGCAGCTGAAGTAAGAGGAACGCTGTGAGTTCAAGGCTAGCTTTTGAGTTACGTGACCAGATGTCTGAAAACAAACAAGGGAAAATGTTGAATAATTACTCAGGAATATACCTTCACTGTGGTGGGAGGAGGGTGTGAAGGCCCCCGCTTGGCCTCTATCCTATGGTGAAGCCCTCGTGCTCTGCCTGTATCCTGGCGTGTGGTCTGTGCATATAATTCAACATTCTGTGAGGCTGAGATGGGAAGATCTCAAGGTCGAGTCCAACCAGGGCAACATAGTCACTTATGAAGACCAGTTAATGGCGGTTTCAGTCCATACTCGGCTGGCTCCAAGGCAAAGTGGCACATGGCAGAGGGCAGCAGTTCATGGCAGCAGCAAAAAGCCAGAGAGCAAAAAGAGGGAGGGCCAGCCAGATAGCTCAGTGGACTAAAGTGCCTGCTTAGGCAGAGTTCAGGGTCAGGGTTTGATCCCTGGCACCACAAGCCATGCTGCCCCCACCCCAGGGGCACACTGAGATGGTGATTGAGCTGGCATGGTGGCACTCACCTGTAATCCAGTTCTTGGGAGGCTGAAAACAGGCAGAGCACCACAAGTTCAATCTTAGTGGTGAGACTGTGTACTAAATACATGAGAGAGACAGACAGACAGACAGAGAGCAAAGGGAGATGACAATGGCTCATGACAAGATTCTTACAATGACATCAAACAGTTGCAAATTTGGGTCACATGGAGACCATTTCGTACCAGTAATGTTAGTAGCTTTGCTGTTGCTGGGATAAAATACCTGACACCTGCAACCAAAAGGAGATGAGGGTCATTCTGGCTTATGGCTTCAGAGGGTTTGATCCATGGTCCACTGGCTCCAGGACAAAAACAGTATGGTAGGAAAGCATGGCATAGGAAGGCTGCTCAACTCGGGGCAGCGAGAAACAGAAAAGGACGGGAACTGGGACATAAATGCACTCTTTTAGGGCACAACACCCCCCGTACACACACATACACCAGACCTTCCTGTTCCAGCCAGGCCCCACATGCAAGGAGCACACTCAGCTCTGACTGCATCGGTAAATGAACCCACTGGGGAGTTCAGTGCCCCAAGAACCAGTCGCCTTCAAAAAGCCCCGTTTCTAAACATGGGAGACTTTGGGGAAATGATTCAATCTAAACCGTGATGCTTGTCCTGCAAAAGCCCAGAGGTCTGGCACTATAATCTGTTGGTAAGGCTCTAGGGAAATAGCCCCTGCCCTTTGCCATGCTGAAGAAGGCAAGCTGGTCCAACCCTGAAGAAGGCACGGGGAAATTGTAACTATGTTGCCTTTGAGCAGTAACCACACTGGGAATATACCCTGGGACTACAAAGTTGGGGCAGCCAGGAGGCATAGAGAGAAAGAGGAGTGAGGGTCAAGAACACCCCTAGGGACAGCCACCAACCAGGGCCACCTCCTAACCGCACATGCAGCCACAAGTTTGTCAGTGGATGGATCTGCTGATAACTAGAGCGCCCTCACGATCCAGTCACCCTCTAAACACATGAAACCTTGAGACTTTTGTCGTGGACCTAAGCCACGACAGCCCGTGCCACCCACTGGCAGCTGGTTACGCTAGGGTATTAAATGCAAATGCAATACCACAGACCAAACCAATGAGCAGAACTCTCCTGTGCCGATATTGGAAGCCCTCCCAGATATATATGGTGACAAGCACCAAGAGCAGAGTACGTGAGCCTTTGGTTTAGGACAAACGAATGTGCTTGATTTGCATTTATGGGAAGATGCCCCAGCAGGAAAAGCAACTAAGTGTGGATACTTCAGGGCTGTCGTGGCGATGGGTCCAGGGCCAGAAAATGGCTGTTCAAGGATGTATCACTGGGTTCTGGCTTTTCAGCGTGGTATGTGCTTCTTTTTTACAAATGAGTTGGATAGCTTTATCCTCGTGACCAATGGGCAGCAGGTTGGATGAATAACTTAGAAGTTTCAGGTCATAAAATGCAGTGGGGTGAGAGATGCTTCTCCCCTGGGTTTTTCAGAAAAGTTGGTGTAAATTTGCAGGAGCGAAAACAGCTCTGGACTCCGGTATGGTGGCACACGGCTGCAATCCTAGCAGTGGGGAAACTGAGGCAGGGGGAAGGCCAGCCTGGGCCACCTACTAAGTTCAAGGCTGGCCTGAGCTACATGAAAGACCCTGTCTCAAAATAGATAGATAGACAGACAGACAGACAGACAGACACAAAAAACCAGACAACTCTGGAAGGATGACTAGGTTGTAAATGGTCAAAAGAACAGGGTCTGTTCAGTTTAGACAATGGTAGGCACCAGCAACTTTCAAACTTTGTGACATGAAAGATCTCTGTGTCTTATTTTATTTTTGTTCTTCCCTGGAGGCCTTCTTCTCCTTCTCCTTCTCCTTTTCCTCCTCCTCCTCCTCCTACTATTTAATTTTAATTTTGAGGCAGGGTCTTTTGTTTTGTTTTTTGTTTTTTATCCTTTTCAGACAGGGTCTTGATGTTCAGTTCAGGCTGGCCTTGAGCTCACTTTGGTAGCCCAGGCTGGTCTCTAACTCACATCGATCCTTCTGCCTCAGCCTCCCGAGTGCTGGGATTACAGGCATGAGCCACTACGCCCGGCTTGAGTCAGGGTCTTACTCAGTCACTGAGTTGTCCAGGCTGAGCTTGAATTTGTGCTCCTCTTGCCTCACCTGCCAAGTACGTGGGATTATGGGCATGCACCACTATACATGGCTTGCTAGGCCTCTTTAAAAGGAGAAAAAAAGGATGTGGTGGCACTCGCATTTAATAGGGTGCAGCACTCTGGAAGCTGAGACAGGCCTACCATCACAAACTCAAGGCCAGACTAGGCTTCATAGTGAGTTCAAGTCTAGTCTAGACTACATACCAAGACCCTATCTCCAACAAAATAAATAAAAGGAGAAAAACTCTTAATGACCTTGAACTACAGTATGGTAAACACCATTTTAGATTTCTATGCAGAATGTTCTTGGTGGCAGCTACTGGATAAGGGAATCCAGGCTTCCTGTCACCTGGAAAGTTGTGTTTATATAGCAGACCTGAGCCGGTACTGTGAGAATAACAGAGCCTCAGCAGGTCCCAACCCAGGGCATGGGAAAATGGGCTGCCACAGAGGAGAAGGGAGAGGCTGAGGCCAGGGCTGCGTCCTGGATGCATTAGGTGCCAGGCAAGGTGCCTGGCCCTCCTGCAGGCCGAGGGTCACCTCTGAAGATTTCAGCTGATGAAGTCCCTGTTTAATGTCTCCTTTTCTCCCAGGCAGGGCCCACAGTGGAGGGAGAGCCAACCCACTGTGATCGTTCAATCTTGCGCTTTAAGCTATGATCACAGGGCTGTGTGTAAACCCAGAGGGGACCAAGGGACAGCTGGAGGCAGACCAGGCAGCTCCCCTTTCCCTGCCAGGGACCCTCCCTTCCTTCTTCCTGGATCTGCCCAATCAGCTTGAAAATGGGTCCTTGGGAAATGTCAGCCTCCCGCAGGCATCTAGGCAGATGCCACTCATGCTGGGCGCAAGGCCCTGGTGTGCAGAGCCCCTTGGTGCAGACCCTGTCACACAGGCAGGCATGCGTGGTTCTGGGACTTTTGTGTTGCAGTCATGACATACTCAAGCCTGGGTGATAAGGACGGGCCTGGAGGGCTCACAGTTCTGGGGCCTGGGACACCGAGGGCACTGCGTGCATCTGCTTAGCATCGGGCAAGGGCTGGTGTCCCATCTGGACGTGTGGGGCATCTTGTGACGAGACTGCAGGCATGTGCACTCAGCACTGTCCTCTTCCTCTTAAGAAGCCATCATGGCCACTGAGGGGTCCCCACCCTTTGCATGTCATCTGACCCTACGTCCTCCAAAGGCCGTCTCCGTCTTCCATTAACATATTAATTTGAGGGTTACATTTCCAGCACAAGACTTCCGACGGACACATTCAATCTGTGGCAACCAGCAATAACCCAAGACTGGGAAGAGGAATGCTGTCCTTGCTGGGGATGAGTGCCCCCCCACAGCCTACCCCGGAGTTCCCCTGGCTCCAGGAGAGGCCCCTGGATTAAAGACCCCAGGCTCTAATAGTGGGACATGGGTGACAAAGGCTGGTGACATTCTCCAGGAAGCTGTTTCCCAGACCTATTCATGAAACAGTTACAGAGCCAGCTGCCCAAGAGGACAAGGACATCCTAGAGACCAGGTCTCTACTCTGTCCTAAGAAATGACTCTTGCCCCAGTCCCCAGGAGGTGAGAAGCAGGGTTTTTTGTCTTTCTTGACAAAGCACAGCTGCAAGGAATCTCTGTTTTTTGTACCTGACTCCCCACTGGAGCAGCTGCTGGTTTGAGACGCCCCTTGCTTCTGGTGTCTTTAGCTTCACTCCCCAGTGTTTTCCTCTCTCTCCTTACATAACCAGCACCTCTAGAACAGAATGAGTTTGTTGGCAGCAAAAATAATAATAATAATAACAATAACAATAATAATAATAATGAAAACCCTCACAAATCCCTTGTTTGGATTCATTAGCAGTGTGAGTTACAGCCTCAAGTCCCCACCAGGAAGCCAACCGAGTTCCTCAGCTGCAGTGCCGTCCCACGTTCCCCATCTCGGGACATGCTGGGCTCCAGCTGGCGCTTGGCCTCTGTCCTGAGCGGGAAGGCAGGAGAACCTCTACTCGGTCCTCCTGCCTGAGCCTGGCCCTGAGAGGTCAGGCCTGCTACGGAGACCTTTGTCCCTGGCTTCCTAGCTACCCAACCCAGCAAACATTCAGGGTCCCACTAGGTTGAACCCGGACAGGATCCCAGGCTTCCTGACCCCAGCCTGATGTGGGAACACGCCTGTCCCCTGCCCTCAGGAAGGACCTGGAGCCGAGGCTATGTGATGGCTTAGCCTCTCCGTCTCCTGGTCCCCAGTGAACCAAGAGCAGTGGGCAGCTCCGAGGGGCCGCGGGCAGGGCCCAGTGGTCATAGGCACCCTGTTCTCTCCTGCGGTGCTGACCAGCTGTGGGTGGGCTGGGCTGGAGGTGGTGTTGGGTGGCAGATGGAACTGAAGCCACCTCTGCCCACTTGTTGCCTTTGTTTTTTTTTTAACTAACAGACTTTCGGGGGAGGACGAACATTTTCAGTTTGCAGAATAACAGCAGGAAGCGCAGCACATCCTGTGCCCTGCTCCAGCCCCTCCACTTTCTGGTGTTGGTCATGTCTCAGACTCATGTGCTACGTTGGTTTAAGTGATGTCATTATTTGCAAAAGCCCTTGTTGACATTAGGGCTCACTCTTGGTGCTGGGTGCTCTGTGGGTTTGGACAACTTTGTAATGTCACAGTCCCACATGGCAGTGACATGCAGAGCGGTGCCACCACCCTGCCCTCCTGCCCCCGACAACTTCACTCTGGCCAGCATTTGTGCCATTGTTACCCAGAGCTGCCTGTGCTAGGACGCAGCTCCCGTGGCCCCAGAGACCTCATCTCCCCGACCTGCTGGTCTCTGTGCTCCTGTGCTGTCTGTACTGTGGCCTGGGGACCCTGTGCCCTGTGCAGAATAACCTCCAGCTTCCAATCTGAAGGAGGCCGTGATGGGTTCTGGGTTCCTGGGAAGTTCGTGGGGTAGCCACTTGTCCTGATGTGAAGGTTCCCAGAGTAGCAAATTCACGCAAAGATGACAAATGACAGAGATGGGTGACTTGGAACCAGGGTTGGATACAGAGCTGCCGACCAGACGTAAGCAAGAAGCTGCTCTCTGACTGTCGTCCTGATGGATGTCTGTGTGCTCTGTGCAGCTGGCTTCTGCCTGTGTCACCACTCTGCAAGGTGTAGCCACCGTTGTCCTATGTTGTAGAAACTTGAGTCCAAATCAGCTGGAAAGAGGCCCCAGCTAGAAATGTAAGACTGGGGTGTTGTCCTCACTGGGTCCTGACTCTGCCACACGGCTTTGGGCAGCCCACTGGACACTCCTGGGATGTCTGTTACCCCAGCTGCAACATAAGGGACCCGGAGGACCTCGCAGACAGATTCCAAAGGTGATGTAGCACAACCGTCTAATGCCCTGGACATAGAGGTCAGAAGTCAGGGGACCTGGGCCCAGCAGGGTCAGATGTGACAGACGCAGCTGCAAAGGGACTGTGTGCAGGAGTTGTCCGTGCAGCTGTGCCTGTCACACTGGGTGGGGAGGTGGCCTGCAGACCCGAGGTTGGCGGGAGACAAGCTGCCTGGTGGACCAGAGCAGCAGCAGAGCCTGAGTCACAGGCCAGGAGAGGGACAAAGAGGGCGGTGGGGGCAGAGAGGGAAGGAAAATCCCCGCCACTTCCCGTGGTAGTTAGAGGTGTGAGTGGCGGGGGTTTCTGCGCATTTTCAGGCACCAAGTACAAAGAGGGTTCTGAGAGCGCCGGGCGGGGGAAGCAGACGGCACGCAGCACCCGCAGCTCTTAGGGCCTCTTGAGACAGGCCTGTTGCGCTCTGTTCCCTGGACTCTACCTTTATGGTCCCAAAGCTCATCTGAGACAAAAAGCTTTAGACTTTGCCACGATGCTGTCAGAAGTAGTCCACTGAGGGATTCGATCCCCCACA
>PVJA010013769.1:0-48845 GCA_004027025.1 Myocastor coypus | reverse complement strand
TAGTCCTGGTAGGCTCGTGGACCAGATCGGTTGCCAAATGGGCTATTTGATGGGTTCAGTGCTGCAGCTTGGGTTGGAGGGGTTCAAAAAAAAAGGGGGGGGCGGGGAAAGGGAAAGCAGGCCAAGGATCCTGACCCAGCTGGCGTGCAGGCTCAGCTCCCCGCGGTGCGATTTGGGTCTGGGCTGGAACAGAAGTTAGTCACGGGAATGCAGAGGCGGGGCAGAGGGGCACAGGGAGCTTACCCGCGGCGGTCGCGCAGGCTCAGCTTCCAGCGGTGCGATTTGGGTCTGGGCTGGAACCTTCAAATTTATTTTTAATTTATTGCTCAATTTATACAAACAATTATTGATTGATTGATTGATTAATTGATTGTGTTTTAGAGAGCGTCTATACGGTGTTTAGGGTTTCACTACTAGATTGGACTCATAGTGATCCATCTGTTTACAGCCTCCCAAGAGCTGGGATTACAGGTGTATGCTACCACAACCAGTGTTTTTTTTGGTTTGTTTTTTTTTTTTTTGTTTGTTTTTTTTTTTTTGTAGTACCAGGTATTGAACTCAAGACCCTGTGCTTTTCAGGCAGGCACTTATTCTACTGAGCTATCTTTCCAGCCCCTGATTTAATTAACAGTTTCTGAAAGCTTGATTCTTTCACCGGTGATTGTTTATTTTATTATAGTTCCCCTTTCTTCGAAACTTTAATCATGTTTTAACCACTTTCTCAAATTAACGTATGAATTTTGTATTTTTTTCAGATTGTTCTACTATCCAAAGTCTGGGGTCTTGCTATTCTCATTTCATTTGTCTCTTGAGTCTCATATATGAGGATAATTTCTTCATGTCCCTTTTATTTTCTCATTTCTAGGTGTAAACTTGCCCATATTTAAAAATATTAAATTTAGTTTTCTGTTTTCCTGATGGAGTCCTTTTGGTAGGCATCTTCCCTTCAAAGAAGAGAGGTTTATTCTAACCAGTCACCTGAAGTGTCCCCAGACTATGATCAGAGTTTTCACCCATCATCTCTTGTTTTACATTCTTGTCACACAGCATGTACATTTGCTTATTACAGCTGTATGTGATATACCTTTGGGGTTTCAATTTCTCATGGTGGGTGTTTTCATATCCAGATTCCTAAGCAAAAATAAATTTTATCTTGCTACTTTCTTGGGCTAGTGAAAGGAATTAACTGTCTCTCACAGACAGGGTGGTCCTTTCCAGTCGATAACTATTCTTGGTGCTCATCTGCATCTTATGCTTCCTGAAACGTGACCCCAGCCACTGACTACACAGTCATGCACGTCTTTTGGGTAATTCTCATAGAGAGACGCCTTTAGCAGCTATGGCTGTCTTCTTAGTCTGGCTGGAAATTCCATTTTTCTTTTCCTTTTTTTTGGGGGGGGGTGGTTTAACAAACATCTTTCTTTCTTTCTTTTTTTTCCTTCTTTCTTTTCTTCCTTTCTTCCTTTTTCCTTTCTTTCTCTTTCCTTTTTTTTTTTTTCCCCCACAGATGAAATCCATTTAAATTCATTAAGTTGTCTCCTGAAACTTTTACTCCTTTATGTTCTTTGGGAATATAAATCACATCATCCACCCCAGTCTTTAAATAACTGTCTTGAAGATCGCATCATGCCACACTGCAACCATTGTTGAATTCCTATAACTTCGTTTAGTAAAATTTTGTATTGTTTTTAATGCTGTGTTTTTCTGTTACCATTTTGTATTTGTGAGACAGAGGAGGAGGAAAGAGGAGGAGGAGGATAAGGAGAAGGAGGGGGAAGAGGAGGAGAAGGAGGAGGGGGAGGAAAAGAAAGGAGAGGAGGAAGTGGTAGTACCAGCTTCTCAGCTGTCAGTGTTTGGAGTGGAATGACCGAAGCTGAATCACTCAAATAATTTTGGCACCTATTCCTATAAAACACTGAAAAATAAGGTATTTCTCATTCAGACTGCTATATTGTATTAGAAAATATATCATTTCTGTGTTAAATTATTGATGTGCATTTAGTTCTTTGTCTGTCTAAGAGATAGTTCCTTAAGGTTTTGATGTATGTAAATATGAATTGCAGAAACCATATTTACTTAGAATATGGAAAAGCAAAGAAAATCTTTGTAAAGGGAGCAAGGTGAAGATGACAGGTATAATTCAAAAAAGTTTTAAATGATTTCCTAGGTTCTGGAAACTCTTCTTACAATTATTTTCTTTTCAACATAGATTGAGTTTACCTCATTATAATTGAAGCTTAACTAATGAGAATATTTATTTTGCATGGTGTTTTTATTTTAGTTTGTTTCATTTGTATGTTCAAAGGAATAATGCTTATAGTTGCTAGAATCAAATCATTTGGACTTTGATTTGATCACTTACTAGTAAGCAGAATGACTTCAACATACACTGAAACATTTTTGCTTACCTGAAATACAAATTTAAATGAATATGTTTTATTTTATTTAGTGACATAGATATGTTAATGTTTCTTCCTTTGTAAAATGCATAATACTATTGAATTATTAAGATGACTATAACATAAGGTATGTCTTAAATACTATATAAAATATTTATGAAAAATGTATGTAATTTACTTTCTCCTTTCCTGCCTATGGTATATTGATAATGTTAAAGGGCTTGCTTATCAATATTATTGTTACAAGATTTGCACCAATTTTGAATGAATACCTATTTCACAGATATGCTGAACTTTTGCTTATTATGCTAACAATAACACCTATGCAAAGTGATTTAACTAAAGATGAAATGTATAGAGCAGTAGATTGGAACATGGGATATGGGGGAGTGTTGTAAACCACTCATGTGATAACATCTCTACTTCTGAGTTAAGGAATTTAAAAGGTCATATATTTCAGTCCACTTGACTTTACCTAGGTATGCTATCCCACACTACTCTAAATGTTCTTTCTTATTAAACCTGTACTATGAGTCAGGCATATACCTGGGTCCTAATTTTATGCAAATGAATTCCAACAGCATATCTCTATCTGGCGGACTTCTTTATTGTAGCACATACTGATCCCTTCCTGCTCAAGGGAAATAGAACAATAAACTTTTCTTTAATGCTATTTCTCATATATTTATCATGCCATATTCAGTGGGACAAGATTAGAGTTATGTCTCTTCTAAAACTATGTAAGCTTTCTTTCTTTCTTTTCTTTTCTTTTTTTTCATGGGACCAGGGTTTGAACTCATGACCTTGCACTTGCCAGGCAGGCACTGTGCCACAGAGCTATCTCCCCAGCCCTTCATGTAAACTTTCTGATCAACCACTCAGAAATGGGCACAAAAATGGTATGTTTCCATTTTATTTTCTTGGTTCAAAGTCCAGCTCTAGAGATGCTTTGTAGGTAGCTGGTTGAGAGCTTGTGGAGAGCATCAGTAGGTCTAGTTCAGCATGGAGTATGGAGCACGTCCTCACATAGCAGTTCCTTTATATTTTCCTTTCCATTTTCTTTTACTTTTCCTCTAGATATTTCTAGAGTGGCAGTTTACCACTCTGATTTAGCACTGCTTCTTGAAATTGAGAAACTCAGAATGTTCTTGGCTTCAGATGTGTACTGAGGAATGCCATGGCTACACCGTACTTTCTCCCACAAGGTCTCTTGTAGAAGCATAGTTTGTATCTGCTTGCATCTCTGGAGCCAGTGGTACTACATTAATAATTTCACACTGAGTTTGGGATGTAGAAACATCATTCTTTCTGTAACAGGCAGTGTTGTAAGGGATAGCACAAAATACAAGATCTGAGGGCAGCAGATTAAACTCATTGGCTGGCCGGGTAATCACAAACCTGTAAGAAAAGCCAAAGATACAGATGAGACACTCTGGCACCAGGCACTGGCCCAAGCACAGACATGATTTTGCTAGGTTGCAAAAGGAAGGGCTTCTGGTTTGGTTTGTGTCATTGGTCTATGATTAACAGTAAAGATTTATGGGGCTCTGCAATGGAGGAATTTTAAAGTGGGAGTTAGGATCTTGGCATTTATCCCTGCAGCTGATACCAGTCACCTCTACCTTTGGCATGATAGCTCACTTCTCTAGGCCTTGCTAGTCTCATGGTTTTAATAGGAGTGGGATAAAACTGTGGTTTCGCTGGGTTGATCTTTTATGCCTTTCTGACTCCTGACTTACTTGCTTTTGATATGCATTACACTAACAACTGCAAGTGGTGCAACGCTGAACACTTAACCAGCATCATCAAACCTGTGTGATGCATATTTCGACATTGCAGCTTGGCTTAGGCCTACCTTACCCTAATGCTTATGCTACCTACTCTCATGACGAGTGTAGCCTGGCCAATGAAGAGAAGCACTTAAAAATGATTGAATTCCTAATTAAGCAAATACACAATGTCAATGAATCTTAAGGAACCGTCATAGCCTGCACCTACATAGTTTGTACCAAAGCAAGGCGCTTGACCATGATGTTAGGAGCACAGCAAATCTTCAATTAATATAAGTTAAGCCAATCAATAACAAGTGTTCCTGTCAGGGAGTAGAGGCAGATAAACTTCTGAGTCCTTCATCTTGTGTTTCAGTAATTACTTGTCCTCTCCTACACAAGGATCCCAATGCACTGTAGGAATGTCTTCCTACAGTGAATAATCTGCCCATTATTTTCTTTCCACTGAGTTCTCTAAAACCCCTACTCTATCTGAACAAGGTCTACCATAATCATGTATTCCTTTTAAAACACAGGTGCCATTTCTTTCCTCGTGGTCTTCGTAAGTGTTATACAAGTTTTTATAGAGGTGTTGGGGACAGGATTAAGATTCAGGAAGGGAGGGAGGGAGGGAGCGAAGGAGGAAGGGAGGGAGAAAGAGAGAGATAGAGAGGGGCAAAGACAGAGACAGAGACAGAAAAAAAGAGAGGAGAGAGGAGAGAGAGGTAGAGAAAGAAGAAGTGAAAAGAGAGAGAGGGAACCAGAGAGAGGAGAGTGGAGAGAGAAACAGAGAGAGAATGGAAAGACAGACAGACAGACAGACAGACAGACAGACAGACAGACAGAAAGCATTTCAGAACCATTTACTTTTCCCAGCATACAAAGCATCACTCCTCCCCCTCGGTCTCTGTGGTGAATTCTATAGAGCTGTCTAGCCCTCCCTATGATTCATCAGAGCGATTTGTACATTGACATTTTTGTTCGTGCCTTTGGCACTTGAGGTATACTTTCTTTACAACTGTGGTACTGCCACCACCTTACATGGCCACAGTGTCTGTGTGGCTTACAATACCAACATCCAGACATGTTTCTATAACGTCTGCCTGAAGGTCGTCATGTCTGAGCCCCTTTCATGGCCCATCCCCATTACTATACTTTGTTGATGCTTTCTCACCTCAAACATCTTAGCCTTCAACAAACCAGCCTCCTCCCTAGCTTCCCAGCATTCTCTGTCTCTCATTCCCTTCTTGCATCTCTTCTTCTCTTTAACAGCATCCAGATTCGAAATCCTTTGTTTTGTCACTTTATCGTCTAGTGTTGCTTTGTTAATCTACAGTCACTCTCCATTCCCCTTCTTGCAGCAGGCCATCTAAACTTTCACCTGCTCTCATCCTCCTGTGCTACTTCTCAAGTCTTCTTTCTTAGCAAAGGCTATAAACTGAGAAATTTTAGTGCTAAATAAAAATCCTCATAAGGGAAGCTCTCACATGCAGCTATATCTGCCTTAGCTTCTGTCCCTCTCCTCCTTTTCTACTGTGAGCAGATAAACTATTTTTTCCATCTATTTGGGACCACTCCATATTAAGTAAATTGGCTTCCTTCTCCTTTCTCCTGGCATGAATTTTGGGAGCCTATTTTTGTTATTTAAATTTTCTCCATTTATACTGATTATTACCCATCCCCATAGTAAAGATCTTGGCTTGGACATACACCACTGTGTTGACACCACACATAGTTCCTTTATCTTACATGCTTCTGAAAAAAAATTTTCCTTTAATAAAATACAAATCTAACTAATGCTTCTGTGATTTATGAGTAACAAATGCAATGGCTAGAACTCACTCAGTAAATGCCTTCCCAAGAACAATGCATGTAAAGCTTTCTAAAGTAAGCAGTGCTCTAATTTAAATCTGATTTAGTTTGAATTATGGGCAAAACCTTCGTTCTCCTTACCAGGATGGTATTAATTGGCCCCTAACTGATCAGGTTTGTGTTGTCTACAACCATTGTTTCTTATTTTGATACATCATTAACTATCTCCCCTGGATCCTTCAAGGTCACTGGAGACCCTCACACTGGACTTCACTTTCCCAACGAATGTAGCGGCTTTGCCTCTTATTCTTGGATGGGTCACTAACACTGTGCAGACTAAAATACTCCCCTTTTGTGTTCTGGGTTGAGTGTCTCATCATCTATCATGCGGTACAGGCCAACACACAGGATTCCAAAAATATCTAACGAGCCACAGAACAGTTGTCCAAAGGTGTTTCTTGGCTGGGGAGAGAAAAGAAAAATGCCTATCTGCTGGGCACTTTCGTTAAGCAATAATGAGCACTTACCTGAGATGTGCTTTCCATTCTCCGCAGAAGTGTGGGAGAGCTGAAAGCCGTTTCCTAGCATCCATACACAGGCAAGACCAAGGGGCTGGATATCTGGTACAGTTTATGATTGGCCTGGAAACTGTTCTCAATGACTGCTTTTATCACAGGCACTTTAAAGAGCTTCTTAAAGGTGTGCTGTGGCATTTGCTTTTCCTTGTTATTATTGCTGATTTGGTAATCATGAAGAAAAAACAATGAGCAACTAATTGGCAAATTCAGTTTTTGAAGTACAAAAGGAACTGGCATGTTAAATGATTGCTTCCTTCTTATTATCCTCTTGCACTTTAAAGCACAGCACAGTCACAAGGAATCTGCTTGCTCTTGGTCTTCTGCTGTGGTCAACAAGGTTACAATGGACAAGTAGAAGGCAGCTCACATAGGTTAGGAAAGGTGAAATGGGCTCATTCAGTTCTATGATTCCTTAGAGATAGAGAAAAGTGAGGACAAGACAACCATAGAAGGGAGAGAGAAAGGGCAAAGCCCCATCTGCTGTTGCCTCTGACACCAACAGGTGGCCCCCAGCAGCAGCTGTGTGGGCTTCTAATCTCCCATAGCAACAGTGGGTGCAAAACCTGAGACCACAGAAAAGCAAAGGACCAGACCACACCGAAAACCCTGAGCCATGTTGTTTGCACTTGGAATCAAGTGGGCCCAGATCCCAGGCCATGATCTCTTTGGTAGCAAATGTCTTTCAGGCACAGAGGCCTGAAAGAGCCTTGTAAGGGGGTTCTACTGATGTCTTCTGATTCAATGGAGACATTTCCTTGTCAAGTCTACCCATAGAAATAACTGACAGACTGATGAAGTATTGACCAAAACTAGACTAAAAGGCACCTGCTGACAGATAGATTTCTTGTGTCCAAGCTGTACTTTGATTCCCACATGTCCAGATACCCCACTGGGATTTGCCAGTATTCCTATCCTTCCTTACTGGTCACCAGCTCTCTGGGCTAAGAAAATTTAAAAAAAAAATCCACTACTTAGCTTAGTGAGATTTTCACATCAAGTAACAGAGTTCTTCTGCCTATGACAACTGACTTGATGAGACTTCTTCAATATTTCAGGCACAGTGAGAGCAGGCTGGCCCTGAGTCAGGCTGCCTCCAACAGACGCCTGCTCTGACACCGGTAGCCTGTGTGGTGGCCTAAGCTTAGGTCTGGCATATATATGTCTCAGCTTCTTGATTTGTTAAGTGGGATAAGCAATGGTGATTACTGGAAAAATTTTTAGAACGATTAACTGAAAACTAAAGTACAAGGGCAAAGGTAACATACTTAGTAATTAGCTATTATAATTATTACCAGTACCATCATCAAACTACAAAATTATTAGTACTTTGGTTCATTTTATGCTACTGCAGCTTGATACCCAGGATCATGTAATCTATAAAGAACCAAAATGTATTTCTTACAATTTGAGAGAAGGAGACACCCCAGGTCAGGGGCCATCTAGCAGTGGCTTTCTTGCTGTGCCATTTTTATGACATAAAGTGGAAAGGCAAGAGAGTTCACTTTTGAAATAAGAGGAGGATGGGTTCATTCTTTTATCAGAAACTCCCTCTCCTTGTAATCAACACCTTCCCCCAATTTTGCCTTTAATCCATTCATGCCCTCATAAAGTCATTACTTCTTAAAGGTCTTGCTTGTTAATACTGTTGCATTAGAGATTAAATTTCTAAGCCATGAACTTTTCAAGAAACATCCAAATCAAATCATTCGGCCACACACTGTATAGATTTCAGTTATTTACATAAAAAGGTAGACATAATAAAAATGTTGTTAAGTGCCTGCTTAGGCAAGCACAGGGACTGGGCTTTTGATCCCTGCTACTGCATGCTGTGCCAGTCCTGCCCTTGGGCTCACTGAACCAGCGACCTAGGCCAGGTGTGGTGGCAAGTGCCAGTAATCCCAGCACTGGGGAGGCTGAAAACGGGAGGATCACTAGAAGTCAGATATGTGTAGTGAGATTCTATACCAAATATATTTTAAAAAATTTTGTCTCCTGGAAGTATGGCATGAAAACCCACAAACTATAAAAATACTGTATGAATTGTAGAGTAATGTATGAATACATGATTGCATTAATGTCTTTTTTTATTTTTTTTTCTTGTTTCAGAACCTTTGTTTATTCACTCATTTTTATGGCTGGCTCAGCCCACCCCGAGGGCAGGACTGGCGCAGCATGTGGTGCCGGGGATCGAACCACGGTCCCTGAAGCCACCCAAGCTTTCCCAAGCAGGCGCTTTAGACCACTGAGCCATCCTGCCAGGCCCCGCATTAATGTCTTTGTCATGCTGTTAATACTATTTTTGTACAGTAGATCATGTATGAACCCCAACAGTCTGTACTGTTTTCAGAGAAAAAGCTATTATGCTAAGATTTCACTCACTGTAATGTCTGATAAAATGGTTTGATTTAAGGAGAGCAGCCCTAGCTTGCACCGTGTTCTTCCAGACACAAAGGCAGAGCAGCTGTCAGAAGTATTGCAGAACTTCTCTTTATCCAAATGCTGTTCCAGCTGAGAGCTGATCCCTCCTGTCACCAGCATCTGCACTAATTCCAGAACCCGGTAATTGTAGAAAGCCTGGGAAGCAAAGACAAGCCACACACACGGTCAGAAGAGCCAGCATGTATGTGGCAGAAGTGGTTAAGACTTAGAGATATGGTTGGCATTGCTGCTTGAGATGGTTCCTGATGGTGCAGGGTATTGGTGCTCATGATTCAACTGCAAACTGGCAGTAAGAGTAGGATGCTGGTTAGGCAGAGTAAGGAGAAAAGAACCAGATTTAGTTCTTGCTCTCTTGGAACACACATCACAAAAGGAGAAGACAGTGGGGAATGATGCTGACACCAATACCTCTCCTCTTCCACGAGTGACCAGAGGAAAATGTATGTCAGAACAGAGACATCCTAACAAGCATCACTATATTACACACATACACACACACACACACACACACACACACACACACACACGTATACATGTGTGTAATATAGTGTATATAAAATACATATATATGTGTACACACACATTTATTTTTGTGGTATTATGGCTGGCTCAATCCGCCCTGAGGGTGGGGCTGGCACAGCATGTGGTGCCAAGGATCGAATTGTGGTCCCTGAGGTTGCCTAAGCTTCCCTAAGCAGATGCTTTAGACTGCTGAACCATCTTGCTGGCCCTATGCACTTTTTAAAAATAAGTATATCCTATATTTTTGTCCTAGGACTACTGATGTTCTTTAGTTTTTTGGATGTAAATTCTCTCAAATTTCTTTTGAGTGTGACAGATATTAGTTTAGGTCTTATTAATGTTTAGACTCTCCCTAGCTATTATTGTGTATTTCAAAAATTACAGGTGTTGAACAAATAAATAAATGGGATTTTTGAATCCTTGAACTGAAATTAAACTAGAGGGTAACACATCGACCAACTTATTCTGAAACAAGGTTCAGTGTGAATAATCCTAAGCATTTTCATGACGTCTCTTTCTTCAGAGTCCCACACTACAACAATTAGTGTCAACTAAGAATTAACATACATGTAAATGTCATTGCAATGTATTACTTAGTGGTTTTCCCCAAATCTATTGTACATATAATTTTAAGATTTCCATCTTTTTCTTGCCTCAATTGGACATTTACACCAATAGAAAAGTAGCATATATGTTTATATATTACCTATTAGAAAATCAATAATTTTGTTTTATAATGAATACTGTTTTCTAGACTTTTTATCATTCACTTACTCTACTTCCAAAATTAGAGAAATGTCTTCTCGATGTTTATAATCACTGTTATTATTATTATTTGAGATGGAATCTTTCTGTATTGCTCAGGCTGGCCTTGAACTGCTGGGCTCATCAGATCCTCCCACCTCAACCTCCTCAGTGCTGGAAGTACAGACATATGCACCCTCCCTTGGCTGAAGTGTCGGTATAAAGGACCTTGTAACACTTTCCTGACTTAGTCTCTTCTCAGCTGCAATTCATTGTTCAGGATGCTCCCAGATAGATCCTCCAGAAAGATAAGCTGGATCGTTTTGTTTATTGCCTTGAGCCTTAGTGGGTACCTCAGCTATGGCACTTAGCTCACAGCACTTTACATGCTCTTCAAAGCTGCCCTGCTGGGGCACAACCTCCATTCCCAGGATCACCTTGTGAGCCGCTCCTCACAGTGTGTACTGGTCAGCCTGCAGCTGCTGGCTCTTTCCTTTCCTCTGTGCCTTCACCCTTGACCATCTGGCTCATGTCTCGCCAGCCAGTGGCTTCGCAGAGGGAAGTCCTCCTCTTTGTAATCCAGTGACTGCTGGCTCTTACTCTAGTTCATTCCTCTGTCTTTTATAGTTACAGGTTTGTATATGATGTCCCTGTGCTATATCCTGAACTATTACATCCTAGCTCAGTGACTTTGGTGAGCACATGGTGTTTTTATATTTCTAAGGGTGGACTTCGTCTACTTAACTTTTCTGTCCTCAGTGGTGCTTTGCACAAGCAGGCATCTGGAAGCTATAAGAATAGTGATTGCAGCAGGCAAGTGATCTTTTAACAAATAAAAATCATTCATAATATGTGGAAGCAACTGGGGCAAATTGACTTAAATAATATAATTTATATGGTTTAAGAAAAAAATTAGTGTCACTTTTGTAACATGTGTCAGATTAGAAGATGTTATCTCCCCAGTGTCCAGACTGAAGGAGACTCCTGCTTACATTTCTGCTTTGTTTAGATCCCACTACACCACTACCCAGAGAGCATTTATGGACTCTGCTCCCTGACACAGGCAGGCAATGGAGGATAAAGCCAGGTTGAGCCACAATCCTTTCAAGATCATGTGGCCAAAGTGAGTGATCAAACATAATGCAGTTAGGATAATTCTCCACTGATTAAAGCAAAGGTGTAAGAGCTACGGCTGTCCTGGTGTTGATGTCTCTAGGGAAACGTGTGTGTTCCGTATTCAATGGAGAGGCTTAGCTTTTGAATATAGCATTTCTTCAGTTTTGACATCAAAAGAATTGTGACTTTATACTGAGGAAAATAATGGGATTTTTAACATCACTCTTATTCTGTGAGTTCATCTCCTTATTCTTATTTGGAGATTTTTGGTTTTGCCTTTTCTCAACCTCTATTTCATTCTTTTGTTTTACTTTGGTTTTCTTTCCTTCCCTTTCTTCTGTTCCTCTTCTTCCATTTTTTTTGTCCTTTTCATCTTTCCTTTCTTCTTATTCAAGGAAATCTGCACATGGAAATGTGCTTGCAGTATTTTTGGGCTTCTAAACGTGGACAGTGTTTGTAATGTTAAAAAAAAAATATTTACCAGAATTTGGACTTTTGTGTTTAAAAATCTTGTACCCAGTGTTTTAGCATTTAGCTATGAGGGAGCATAAGATATGTCTTGTAATCTGGCTAGTCATATAGACAGTAATGTCTTTGTTACTCACTGCTTTTTATTCTGAGAATCTCAAAAGGCTGTAAGTTCAAAAATCCTATGACAGATATCTCCAGTTCAGAGTGAGGTGACATGGTAAGAAAACTTTACGTCAGTACTTTAAGAATATTATTAACTTTTGTGGGTCTCAGTTTCCTTGCAAAGAGAAGAAATGCTCCTTAAATTCATGTCTGTTTCTGTTATTCTTCTGTTGTAAAACCATACAGAAGCCTTACATATGGATCTGACTGTTTTGCCATATTTTTATTTTTGTAGCATTAAACTGATGGAAGCTTAAAAGTGAGCCTAAATTATGTTTTACAGGCATATTTCTCCAGTTAGAGTAGGAGATTAGTTAGCATCTTGGGGACTATTTGAAGCTGTTCTAATTTTAAATGTATCAGTTGGAGATGTGGAAGGAAAAGCCCATTAAATTTTTTTTTTTTTTTTTTTTTTGTCTTTTTGAGACAGGGTCTCACTATGCAGTTGAGGCTGGTCCTGCGCTCACTTTTGTAGCCCAGGCTGGTCTCGAACTCGCACCAATCCTCCTGACTCAGCCTCCCAAGTGCTGGGATTACAGGCGTGAGCCACCACGCCCGGCAAGCCCATTAAATTATTAGAAAACTGTCATATATCTATCAGGGGACAGAATTTTTCTAATTTGTTGAACATATAGAACAAGAACTCAGCATTTCTAAAATGGCGACACATCCATAGCATGCTATTACAGGCTTCCTGTCTCCTTAAGAATGGAAATTGGTTCTCCTTGGAGTTTATCAGGGGAAAGGGGAGGGAGAGGATGGAAACGTAATGTGAGGCTTTTGAGTACAGATTGGAAGGAGATGAGCTCTTGAATGCTGTTATGGTTTGTGTCTACTTGTACCCCCCAAAGCCTCATTTGGCCATGGGGTGGACTTCTAAGGTTTGTGATTAACTCATGGTGCAAGGCTGCGTTACGGGTGTGAGTGCTACTGGAATTATGGCTTTCAGTGCTACTGCCAGACTGGTGTGGGTAGCCTGAGTGTGGTTGAAGGGAGCCAGGCTTGCCCTCCTTAGCCACTGTTGCTGCTGCTCCTCCCATCTGCTCTCTGCTGTTTGCCGCCACTATGAAAGGTTGCTATCTGCCATGTGCCACTCCACCTGGGAGCCAGCCCAGTACGGACAGAAACTTCCAGTAACTGTGAGCTGAATAAACCATTTCTTCCTTCATTTTGAGTGTCTGGTATTTGTCCCACCATTGAGAGAACAATAACGGAGACAAATGCTATGTAGGAAATAAGACTTCACCATGAGTGCAGTCAAGACTAGTGTTACATCCTTGCAGAAACTCCAGAAATGTGAGTCCTTTGTCCTGAGAGAGTCTGTTCTGAAACTTCTGCTTTTAGCCTTGCCTTTTAAGAATACAAGGATCTGGGAAAACATTCTGTGCCCAATCTTAAGCACTGGTGAGCAGCAGTGGAAACAGATCTCTTGTTGCTGGAAACCAGCAGCAGGCTGGAGGAATGGAATCCACATGATCCTCTGTGGAGGGGAATTAATAGGATAGAAGGGCCACACAAAACAGCCAGCTGGGCGCTGACTCCTACCTCCTGCACAAGCCTTGTGACAAGAATTTGGAAAACAGTCTTGGACAACAATTTACACATCACTGGTGGGAGCAGCTTCCAACTTCTAGAGAACCATTTCCAAAATCCCAACAACTGAAATCTTACCCAGGTGCCTCAGATGTGACAGAGATCAAGTGATGTCACAGTGGAGAAGCAGGCTGGGTGCTTGTCCTTGTCTCCTTCCTGTCTACTTCCTCAGCAATACCTGAGCACTTAGGGGGTGAATCCTTGTCAGCAAATCCTGCCAGTCACTGCGCTGGAAAGATGCTAACAATCCCAGAACTCAACCTCTGCAGTGGCAGTGGACTGTGGTAGTAAGAGCTATCTTAAGAGTGACACAGCCGGGCGTGGTGGTGCACGCCTGTAATCCCAGCACTCGGGAGGCGGAGGCAGGAGGATCGATGCGAGTTCGAGACCAGCCTGGGCTACAAAAGTGAGCCCAAGGCCAGCCTGAACTGCATAGTGAGACCCTGTCTCAAAAAGACAAAAAAAAAAAAAAAAAAGTGACACAGATTTGGGTCTGAGAATTAATGTGTTACTGGTTAGTGGTGTGCCCTTTGACGTAGTATTTACCCCTGTAAGCCTCAATGTCACCTGGGTTGAAAGGAAAATTACTAAGGTAATGTAGGCAATGTACTCACCAATGTCTGTGGCACAGGATAAATATTTGGGATGTTCTTATTCTTCCTAAGATGGGTCTTGTTACCATCTTTAATGGCATCTCGGCCACAGAACTTAAAAAAACTCACAGGTCTGATCTGGTGGAAATCTACAGTTATCTGTGATGTTTGCTATGGCAAAAAGTTGCTAGGGGACTCACAGTTGCCATTCTTACTTAAGGAGATGTCTTAATGAATTTCTTCATCACTGGGACATGGTCCCTGACACCTACAATTTATTTTAGCTCATGCTAAAATAACTGACTTCAGGGCAAGACAGCACAACATGGGAGAAGCTGCTCATGGCATGACAGCAAAGAAGCAGAGAAGGCGAGGGAGGAGCCAGCGAGGGAGATGGACCCTTTGAGGTCACTTCTCCAGTGACCTCCTCTTCCCACCAGATCCCACCTCCTGATAACAAATCAGCTATAGACCTCCTAATCCAGTCCCCACCTGTGAAGACAGGAATCTTTTAGAGGACATCTGTACATAAACTATCAAAGGGGAAAATGAGGTCTTTGCCTTCCTCCCAACCTCAGCTAGAAGATGGCAAGAAAAAGGAGTATATGAAAACATGTGCTAGAGAAACCTCAGTGACTCCAAATGTCCAAAATAGAAGATGGATAGTGGAATGTTCTTTTCCTGTCTGTGGGTATTTGCATGTGACCAGGCAGTACACGTAGGATGGGAGCCAGAATCATGTGGTCCCCATGAAAGGGAGAACAGTAGACTCAGAGGCTCAGGATCAAGTGAAACTTTATCCCTGGATTCTTTCTTCCTATATGCATGATATAGAAAGAAGCCCAAGATCCAATCTAGCTTCTCTAACTTAAGAGATGTTTTTGAACTTAAGGCCTCACTGCCTCCCTCTCCATATCTCGCTGAGCAATACTAGTCCTAACTTAAGCATTTACCAGGAGATGTGAAGGGCCAGCTGATGGCCCAGCGTGGTCTGTGGCCTTATGTGATAATCCCCTATGCAGAGCACACTTGACTTTATCTCTCCCCCATCGAGTCTACTATGGGGGCCTTAGAATGAACCTCTTGAGATGTTTCCCTGGAAAAATTACCCTCTTGCACTGAGCAAAAAACCCAGTCACACAATAGGAAAAGATGTCTTGGGGGAAGTGGTACTTCTCAGATTGCCTGTGGCCAAGGCAACACTCATTGTATGGACGAAGGGCAGCACCATGGGGCCCACATGCCAACACTTGATCCAAGACTCTCACTTGCCAAGTTTTGCTTCCAATACTGTTTTATATGGAGTGTTCACCTGTTTCTCTACTTTTTCAAGTCTTCTCCATCTCTCCTGCCTTCTGTGGCTTCGATGTGGTCTCCCTGCTGTGGAGACTTACTCCCCACCCTGACAGTGTTGAGATGTGGACAGCGAAGAAGAAACAGGCTAGAAGAGCACAGTCCTCATGACCCACGAGTGCTATTGCCTTGGGTTGGGTTAGTTATCACAGTGTGGGTGTTGGGTAATACAGATGAGTTTGGCCCCTTGCCCACTGTGCTCCATACATATGCTCCTTTGCTTTCTCAGCTTCCATCCTAGGATGCCACAGGAAGACACCCACCAGATACCAGGCAGATGTTGGCACTGCCCTCAGACTTGCAGCCTCTGGAGCTGTGAGTCAAATTAACTTCTATCCTCTATAAATGATCTAGTCTTGAGTATTTTGGTATAGCATTAGAAAATGGACTATGGCACCACCTTTCTGATAGACTCTAAATAGAACCTGTGGCTTTGTTCCTGCTTCTGTGGATCTGTGGAGCAGTGGAGTTTAATTAAGTCTCAAGTTTAATTTAAGGCACGAAGCTACTTGCCACTGAACAGTCTCTGACAAGAACTGGGAGCTTAAACCCATCTAAATGTCTTCTGCGGACAGCTCAAGTTTATCGAAAGTCACCTTCTGCCTGGCTTTCCAGTCATTAATTCCAGGCCAGCTAATTGATGTGTCAGTGACAGACAGTGATAGGATATTTTCTGACAGAACCACCTTCTCAGGGAAGTAGCCTGACTCGACTCCCTCTGATGTAGCCATGGCTCAGGCGCAGTTGCTAAACTCTTTAGGAACTCATAGCCTCCCAACTTGTTAAGTATATGATATATCTCTATAGCAGTGTCAACCTGTCTGTGAGCTCAGTGGGTTTTATGATGCCCTCGCCCCTACACACAGTTCTCAGAGAGGCAGAGTCCAGTGCCACACAATCCTCTCCACATAAACGGCATCACTGCCATAAGATGGGTGCACAAACCCCAGCCACTGTAAAAGTAAAAACTGTACGTGTGAGAAGCCCCACCCCCCGCACCCTGTATTTCAGAAATGATGCCTCTTCTGTACATTTATCCAACCCTGCCCCGCTCATGTAAGCATCTGCATGCTGATGCTCAGCCCTTTTGTAACCCTTTCCTTGCAAAATCCTAGTCACAAGGATCTGTGAGGTGATGAATTTCATAGATTCCCTTTTTGGATTCCTTGCAGTCAGTCACAAGTGACTGTGTTCAGGTTCTGTGGGTTTCAAACTCCAGTTCCTCCAAACCCCAGGCTTGCACCCGCCTCACAGATACCCCTGGAGCGTTTCTTCCCCAGGACCTAAAAGACTGCACCCTTCACTTCCCCAGAGCTCGGCAAAGGTGCTGCTTTCCCACAGTGCTCCCTTTCCCACAACTGCCATGCCTTGCCCAAGCCCCGCCTTTCCTGGCACCTCTTTCCTTTCCTCGGCCCTTGTAGCTGACATCCTTCCTATGCTACTTATTGACTGGTGTATGCCAGTCCCCTCTGAGAGTGCGAGTCTCCTATTTTGAAATAACAACAGTGGTTGTTATATTATCTATTTTTATTGTCAAATCTGCTACTCTGATCAATATACAGTTATGCAAGATTGGACAAATAATTGAATATTAATGCTGACTTTCAAGAAATCTTAATTTTTTGACCAACATGTATAAATATCACATTGTATCCCTAGTGTAAGATTGAAAGAATAAATAAAACCTGAAAGGTGTGATAGACACAGTAAAACAGAAAGAAGCTGAGCTTAAGGATTAAACAACAAAGGCGAGAGAAGGGAGAAAAGATAGGATGCAAGAAAAGGGTGAAACATACAAATATATACATGGGATGGCTGAAATGATTACAACAATACTTTCCATGAGGGATGGAGGCTTCTGTGGGCCTCACCACGTCTACAGCCCTCACAGTGCTCAATGCGCAAGTGCCCTGCGCACACTGGTGGAGAGTGGATGCCACTTAGAGGACTCCTGTAACAGGCACAGGGGACCTATGTGACAGCCAAGGAAATGCTGGGACCCAAAAAATCACCATACACTTGAAACATATCTCAGTAGGAGGGTAATGTGGACGAGGGCCTGACTTAGCCCTGGGCAAAGCCTCAAGGTCAGGGCTCTTCTCTTCAAACCCCAAGTCCCTTTATGGCTATTTTGTGCATGAGCTGATGCAAGATTTGAGAGAGAAGGGGAAGCAGGAGCTGAAGCTGCAAGGCCATCACCCATCTATTCCTCCTGCCCTCTGCTGTTCTGGCACCAAGAAAGTCATAGTTTTAGTTTTGAAAATGTGGCTGTTTAGCTTCCTTCTCAGGTGGTTGTAAGAAAAAATGACATTATGAATGTGAACAGTGTTTCCTTGGAAATCAAGGAGCTTGGGATGTTGGGCTTCTACTTACTCAGCCTAACCTGCCCCTAACCTGCCCACTCACCTTTGCACTGGGGCTTGGCTTAGGGGGCTTGCTGACTGAGCTGCACTTACTGTGGCCAGGAGAGAGTCCAGGAAGTTGCCAGAAAAGACAGCGCCTGTGGAAAAGGAAGTGCTGAGATGCAGGTTCAACCCTGTCAGACTCCTTTCCAGGCCACCAAGCTGCTCAATAAAGTGGATGTTGGAAGGATTCCCTGCAAGACAAAAGAGGAAAACGGGAAAGGCAGGCAGGCAAGGAGACACGAGTATCCACATGAGGCCGGACCAGGCGACCACTGGCAGAGGGCTTAGGGGCTACTCTGGGGACTCGGTAGAATGCTCCCTTCAGTGTCTTCTTTTCCTTTTTTCTTTCCCTACTATCTTGCTACCCTAAAGAAGTCATGTTCCTCTTGAGCATATTCACTATCAAGTGGATGCGTTTTAGCATACCTCAGTTTCTCCAGTTAAGAGTCCTGAAGGCCATCTTTATAGAATTCTAACTTTTAAATTAGGGCTTTCTGGAAGCAACAGGTGAAGCAAGGTGGTTCTCCCCCTATTGACATAATAGGGGGAGAATTGGCATAAATAGTACGATAAGCATAAATAAAGAACATGGTCACTTTCGTTAGAATCCTATGCCACAAATGACTTGACATGTACTCAGGTCCCTAGAGTCAGCTGGATGCAGGCTGAGGCACAGTAGTGTCTCTGAAAACCCCCTGTGCACATTAATTCTGACTCAGTGGGTGTAAGGCGAGGCCTGAGAGTTTACAGCCAGGCAAGCAGCAGTGTGGGTGGGATGCTGCAGAAGCTGCTGACTCAGGGACTATGCTTTGAGTAAGCAAGGGATTAGAGATTCATTCTAATTGGAGCCACTACAGCAGAAGGCAAAAAACATCAGTGCATTGATACTGGCCCCAGGCTCCACTTCAGAGGCCTGCAGGCTGACTCTGAAGTGAACACAACTGGCCATTACTGGGAAGGAAGTCAGAGACACTGATTGCTTTTGCTTGAAAAATGTCTGTATAGAAAGCCACACTACAAGACAGAGATGCTGTCTCTCTCCAGAGCAAAGGGAGGTCAGGCTCACCATGCTCACTGCCTAGTATAAAAGATTCTAGTTTCCTAATGTCAGGTTCCTCGCCCTTGCTGCGACTCATTGTGGTTGTGGTAGAATTTCAACTTCTCATGTCACTCTGTGGGTGGTACAGTTTGGCTCATTCACACAGATGGTGACATTCTGTCTGCTACTATAGCTGTCATAAATTTTGAAGTTTTGTGCTTTTCTATCTCTGATTCAGGGGTCTTGTGTTTGTACCAACACCCACGACATTGTGCTAGGTTAATTTGTAGCTTTGCAGGTTGAATGAGTTTAGATTCCTCATAGTTCTTAATATATAGCTCTTGATATCACAGATCCAATCAAATCCATAGGTCATACAACTCAAAATAAATCCTTGACTAAGATTGAATTATTCCTTAATGCTTTAAGTTATTTCTCAGCAAATTGGTAGAAATGATATATGGGGATATTAGTGAATAATTTTCTTCTGAGAACAGTAATATTTTTTATAAAAGATGGGCAGGGTCTGACTAATACAAAACTGCATCTCCTTTGCACTCCTCCTTTGCTCTTCTGGCATGCCTACACACACACACACACACACACACACACACACACACACACACACGCACGCACTCACGCATGCACATCCTGTGGGCTTTTGTTCAGACCTTGCTATGTCATCCTACACCAGCAGCCTCAGCTCTCCGAGCCACTTTCCTGCAGGTCTGTACATTTTGTCACAAATGCTGGCAGTCATGTAGGCAGCTTCGAGTCAGCTTTTGCAGCAGGAAACAGAGTATGTTGTAGGTGATTTGTTAGGCTAATTGGACAAAGGCTGTCTGTTACTAGATGACATGTAGCTGAACAGAGTCTGTAAGTCCCTGGAGATTGACCTGATGCACATCTGGGCCAGGCTCGACCTGGGCCATCTTGTCCTAGCCACTCCAAGTTACGATCTTCCTGTAATCCATGAACTTAAGGTATTATGGACTGGAAATTACAGACTGTCTAAAAGATGAGATAAAGTAAAATATAAATAAAATATGCTGTTGATACCTTCAAGGAGGTAATAGCAAGGCTGGCAGGTACCAGTCAGTAGCTAAGGATCTGAGATGCTCGAAACTGATGCTTCCCCTCAATACTGGAGCTTGAGCCCAGGGTTTTTGCACTAAGGTTTATCTCCTGCCTTTTATTATTTTTCTGAGACAGTGTCTCAGTAAGTCCCTAAGTTGCCACACTTGTGATTCTTCTGCCTCAGCCTCAGAGAATTTTGGGGTTAGAGATATAAGGCAGCGCACCTGCTTTCAATGCTGATCTTGAGAATGCCAGGGCCTATGCGTTTCCAAGTCCTGCACGGCCCCTCCAGCTCCCATGAAGGGGAGAGGCTGGTCTCCTTCCACCTCTCCCTATTTCATTCCTAGAACTGATAGATCTGTTCACCTAGTTTGGTGTCAGTCCTACTGGGATTACATATTCTAAACCAAGAAATGCTCATTAAGCATCCCATAGTCAACAATTAGAGCAAATCACAGGCTCAGTTTTAGAGATCAGCTTTGAGTTGGTTCAGTCTATTTTAAAAGCACCTATTTCTTTAGTATTTTCTACTTTCTCCTCAGTTCTTCTCAGGAGTGAATCCCACTGTGTACCCTAGGGTCCCACCAATGCATCTAGAATACACATGGCCCCTTCCCTCGCTCTACTTCCCACTGCCTGCTTTCCGTTTCCAGCATGCCTCCTATCTGGAAAAGTGAACTCAGGCTCACTTACAGAAGGTGCTGGCAAGAGATTACAGTTCACTTCAGTATTTGTCTGGTGAGTGTTTCCATTTTACAAGTGCATCACTAAGGATGAGGGTTGAGAAGATGCAAAGGTGGCACCTTAAACATGAGATGCACACAACCCAAGAGTGGGTCCCCCTCACAACCTGCACACCATACGCTTCTCCTGTCTCTCCCTAGTCCTTCCTTCATGTGCTACTGCAAAGAAAAATGTGGGGCCCAAACCACCTGATGATGAACCAGTACAGGAAGAGCCTTTCTAGCCAGCTTCCAACCCACGCCCCTCCCTGGGAGTCAGATTGAACAGGCTCCCTGGCTCCCACCCCTTTTGGTACCCAGAGAGTGCGGAAAGCAGATATTATTCCCTTACCCTGACGCCAGATAGAGTGACTCCACCAGATGATGTCACCAGTTGAGTAAAAGCCCAGTGTGACATCTCGCCAAGCACTTAAAGCTCTCTGGGCCCCATTCTGGTTCCCTAATCCTTGACTATGAATTCTAAAAAGAATCTTGGGACATCAATTATGCAGCATAAAGATGCTCCCTTGAAACATAACTTACTCAGCTCAGTGAGCATGGAGACTCGGTGGTATTTTGATTTCCCGTTGTGTTCATTAGAGTCAGGTAGAATTCCTATTGCAGAAATAGACAACAACAAAGAAGAAAAGAGATGATAATGGCAAACAAACTGGCTTGCAAAACCTGCTCACATTGTCCAAAAGCACTGCGTGACTTGGTGCTTTATCTTAGGAAACTTACTCTTGGATCCAATTCCCAGACATTTTTCTATAATTAAAAAAATACTTATTACAGTTGGTCCTTGGTAATTGCAGAGAATTGGCTCCAGGGACCTCATGTATACCCAAATCTTTCTCCTCTCTTCCTCTCCTCTCTTCTCCTCTCCTCTCCTCTCCTCTCCTCTCCTCTCCTCTCCTATCCTATCCTCTCGCTAAGTACTTGAGACTGGCCTCAAATTCACTTTATAACCCAGGCTGGCCTCAAACTCTCAGTGATCCTCCTGCCTCTGTCTCCTGAGGGCTGGGATTGCAGATATTTACCATTGTGCCTAGCTCAAATTCTTTCTTATAAAATAGTGTAGTATTTGCATATAACCTATATAATTCTGCCATATACTTTATCTTATCTTTAGATAACCTATAATGTCTAATGCAATATAAATTCTACGAAAATACAGTTATATTCTATTGTTTAAAATATATGGACAAACTAGGTCTGTAAATATGCAGTATAGATAAGATTTCTTTTTGAATCACTTCCACCTGTGGTTGAATCTCTAGGTGCAGAACTCAGATACGGAAGGCCTCTTGTATTTGTGTTTCCTTAGTGTCTTGTTTTGAAAGGATGCATATGTGTATATGTACATGTGTCTGCATGCACATGTATATGTGTATGTATGTCTGTGTGTTGTATGTATACACATGGGTTCAGTGTCTTATGTGTATGCATGCATATCTATGGGTGAGTTTTTCTGAACAGCCCTTCAACCTTCTAGGTGAATCACAAATAGGCCAAGGTCTCCCAGCAGCTGCTGTCTGGCATCATAACTAAGACACACAAGTGCTCTCCCTGGAGAGTGGTGTCGTGGTGCTGGGTAATGTCCTCACCTGGCAGTGCTTCCCAGCCAATTAAGTAGCTGACAGAACCTTTAGTAAGTGGTCAGCACCATGGTGGCTTTGCTCCAGGAGCACTTCTGAAGACACAACACATTTCTGGTGCTGCCCACCCTGTCAAGGTCCCTTAGGAGAGGAGAGGCCCTCCCATGTCTCCCTCCTGCCCCCTCTCCAGCTAGCTGCCTTCTTCCACTGCAATGAGCCTGGCCTTATGGAACATGGGGATCTGCACACACTGTGCCTGGAAGTCATGTGGGGCCCAGAAGCTGAGTGCTTGTGTCGAGGCCACACACCCCCTGCATTCTGCCTGCTTTGTGTCCCCTCACTAGGCTAAGACAGAGTTAGGGAGCAGTTATGCTGCTCTGGCCTCCAACATAGGGTTTTAAGAGGGTTATAAAGAACATAACACCAGTCTGTGAGTCTCCAAAGCTAAAAACCTCAAGAAAGAAGAAGTGAGAAAATAGGATGCCTTAAAAACACACTGTTATCTCTTATGTGGTGCCTTAGAGTGCTAGGTCATTTAAAAAAAATTTGGGGGTGCTATTTTATAGAAAGTACTGTGAAAGTGTCAAATCTACCTTGATTGAGGTTTCTGCCACTTTGGAAATGGGGTATGCTTTAGGTATTTTAGGGAATGAAAAGCTTGTGTCAGTGGCCAGAGACAAAACTTTCTCTTGATTAGATTTGAATACCTTAAACTAGGCAACTAGAACATGGTCAATCAGGGACAGTTCAAATTTCCTACCACCTGCAAGATCCTGTGTGGGTTTCCTATAATTGCCATGCACCAGTGTTACAGAGTTCCCAGTAGGAAATGGAGACTATGTGATAAATATTGGTAAGTGACCCCTCAGAAGTACTGATTCCCATCAGTAGATGAGAATTGTAGGACATCACATAAACTCTGAACTGAGTACTGCAGGTCACCCTGGAAGATGAGGGAAGGGTGGCTCAGGGCTGCTCCCAGGCTCGCCAGTGGTGTATGGGGTTCACTTCAAAGCCTGCTGTCTCTTCTGGGTATGTATCTTGCCCATGTGTTAAAAGGGTGCCAATCGAGGCTGGCATTTTCTGTAAAATATTAAGATCCATTTTCCTTAAAGGACAAAATTCTCAGTAGGTAAGACCTCTGAATCCTACTTTCTGATTTCAGTTCATAGATGAGAAAGAACTTGAAATGCTCCATCCTTCAGAGCCAGTGTTCTCATTGCCCATAGAAGCACTCGGGTTGAGTGGCTGCCTGAACATCGCTCCCTAAGTGACTGAATTTCCGCCTCAGCACTGTGTTTTTCCTTATAGAGCAGTGGCTAATTTGAATAAGTGTCAGAGTGTAGCCTGGGTACATATTACTCAAGTCAATATTTTTGCTACCTCAAAGTACACAGCGTTATACCTGAAATCTTCCAGGCTGGCAGGGTGCTATTACAAAAGATTGCTTAATTGTAGATTACTACTGTACATTTAAATCTCAGTAGCATATTAAGTTGTCAGACTTAATTACTGTTATATGTTTAGATTATGCCACAGATTATTTAGTTCAGTACCTAGGTTTGCCAACCTGTTCTCTTCGTGATGTGACAGGGCAGTAATTAGAACATTACCGAGAAACCTTTAGGTTTCCACAGAGATGTCCAGCAGAGGCCTGGTGCCTTTAGAGGATCCTTGTTCTTTTGCCCTGCCCAATCTCCCTTGGTGATGTTCTCTATGAGCCGTCTTGGTCATCCTAGCTTACAAAGCTGGAACTTGGCTTTGTAAGTTTAAGACTTACCAGTTATGTGGGTACCAGGAGTCTCAACCTCCATATATTGTGTTTCATCTGTAGAGCTGTCTCATGTAGTGCAATATATTTAGCAGTGTTTCTGACCTTTGCTGGGTAGAAGATCATAGCATTCCTCTGGCTAGGAAAGACCAAGACTCTCTTCAGATGCTCTGACCTCAGAGCACAAAAGTACCTCAGGCTGAGCATCACTGATCTAGCTGTATGTTGGTGTTCAGTATAGAAGGTGCTATCTTTCTTCTGAGGGAACTACACAAACATTTATACTTTCAATTTTAGAGGTAAAACTTTCTACTTCTTCAGGAATGGTACACAAAACGTATTAATGTGAAATAAGAAAAAATGATTAAGAGAATCAAACGGGCTTCTCTAAGGACTCAGAATTTTTAAAAAACAAATTTCCAATTGACTCCTATGATGACTGGGTAATCAATGAAATTCTGAGTGAATATTCATAAGTTTCTGCAAGATGTTGTCATGATGACTTCCCTGGTGTCTGACCACCAGATGAGAAGACTTGGTGGCCCCTATTGAGAAGGCTCTTTGAGCCTGTCTGGGCCAATATTTCTCCAATATGATGGAGGTATCTCCAATACCAGGGATGGCACAAGGCCCACATGGTAGGTTCTTCTTATGTTTCTCTTGTTATTCTTAGAGAAAGTATCAAGTCCATGTGTTATGATGAGCCAACTAATATGGTATTCCTTCCTTTTCTCTTTTCACTGCTCTAATCTTTTCCCTTCTCTCTTCTCTCTCTTTCAGCTGCTGTCTTATAGGCAGCATTTTATCCTATCACAGAATAACTGCAACATGCTACCAAGTAAACATAATTTTGTTGAATAAATAAATAGGAGGAAATCCCTTAATATAAGAGAACCAGACTTAGAATCATACTTTTCTGTTTCTAATCTATGTAGGAAGTGAGAGGTTCAAAATAGATAAATCTTTTGGTGTTGTCAGTTTATCCCAGGCCTATATTGTATACCCATATACCCATGTTTCTGCTTCCTCTTTATCTAATCACAGTTTTGCAAGAATGTTCATGCACACATGCATGCGCACGCGCACACACACGCACACACATGCGCACACACACACACACACACACACATATTATGTGTGGACATGAGTGACCTTAATTGCTAAGAATACAGGCAGCAGGACAAGCAGCACTTCCACAGGTGTTTAGACTTGCCCAGCAGAGGCAAGGCTCACAGCTCTTTAGTTTAGCTTTTCATGGTGCTGATGCGTAGTCCTGAAATGTTTTGTTATTGATTTGCTCTTCAAAATATCTTGATACCATCAATGCTAGTTTGGGTTTGGTTGTATAATGGGGTGATGCTGAGGAACCGGTTCAGTTCATCTACCAAAGACTAGATTGCTGATCTTCCATGACCTTAATAGGTGCTTATTATGCATCTACTAAGTGACCACAATCCCATCAGATACTGAGAGGAATCCAAAGGAGAGAAAAAGCAGGATCTCCATCTGCAAAGATCCCACTCAAATTCTTCCTCACATTCTATTTCCGATTTGAAGTGGAAATAAGCCATTTTAGTCCACAGAAGCTTTAAAGAATTTTAGATAAACTGCTAAAATTTGTAAATTGAAAAGATCCCTAAGAGTAAAAAAATTAGTTTAGTCCCTCAATCATGAAACTAGAGCTTGCAACTTGAACATCTTTAAAAAGCCATGAAAACTGATTAATAATGACAACTTACTAGTTAGAGTAATATGCCAATTGCAACTTTTGATGTTAGATTAATAGCTAAAAATAATAGTTTTTACGATCCTGTGGTATTTTCCCCTTAAAATGGGAAGACAATGCTACATACATTTAATTGAGAAGAGGGACATCTTTTTTCATTTGGGGTTAGAATTCCAGTGGAAACAATTATAGGTTGCTCCTCTCTTAGCATAGCCAGAGGTGGAAGGCCCAGCAGAGGACATCTGGCCAGCCTCTTTCCACCTTGTGACTAGAGCACTTCAGGGAACACTGAGACTCTGTCTCTATCCCATCCTCCTCTCCTCTTCCCGTAACAGGTGCTGTTCTGACCTGGCACTGATGACCTGATGTGGGAGGAGCTGATTCTCAGGGACCCGATGTTGAGGGTAGCCATGATGGCCTCTGTGTCGACCAGGATCTGGCTGCTCACTGCCTTGGGCGATGGGGCTAGGATGGCACACATGGCACAGTCCTCTATGTTGGCTGCATGCAGATCTCCAGAGTAGAGTGCTGAGCCCTAACAAGACGGAAAAGGCAGAGGAAGCACTTGTCAGGTGGTCAGTGTCAGCAGCTCAAGGGGAGGACTGTGATCTTCAAGCTAAGGTCTCTCTGGATTTCACATTAATTTTAAAACTCAGTTACCTAGTAGCTGATACATTTGTCTTATCACTTACTAGTGGATGATTGTGAGCACAAAGTGACCAAGATATATGGGGGACATTTACAATTTAAAACTTTATTACAAGAACACACATATTATCATGTATCCTCAAAACGCCCTCTTCTGCTTGCTTCTGAAACACATCCTACAGAGCTTGCCATTTTTTATGAAGCGGTTCTGAAAGTCCTCTTTTGTGATTGTGCTGTCTAGGATGCCCCAACGTCCTGACATGCTTCAAAATGTTTGCTTGTTATCGTCATTTTGATTTTGAGTAAGAGACAGGAGTTGCACAGTACTGGGGCCTGGTGACTGAGGTGGATGAAGACACAATCTGACGTTTTTACAAGACTGGCCTCCAGTTAGGTGGCACCAAGCAGGAGCATGCACTGTATTTTTGATCAAATCTCAAAAGACTCACAGAAAGAACAGGCAGAGCTGTGTTGGAAAATGACAAGAACAAAGAGATATGTGTGTTCAAAGAAAGGAGATGTATTTTAAAGGGAATTAATAACAATGTGCCCTTTGTTATGACAACTTTTAAAAATTTAAATATTTACCTTTTAAAATCATATGTCACACATTTCCCAGACTCCTCCCAGACAGCATGGTTGAATGGGCCAAAGGGAGGAGAAGCATGGACTAGCAGGACATCAATCTACCTTATTTACTTCAGTGGAGAAGAGAAATAGAGCACGGGTGACAGCGGAGAAGTACAAATCAGAGAAAAGGCGGCCATCGATCTACGGAAGGATTTCTTGCTAGTAGAACAAGCTGCTTGTAATGTGAAAGTTACTTCTTTCCTTTTGTGGAGAAATAGGGATAAATCTGGTCCCACCTTCAGGATCAAGTAATGATCATCCTTAACAGTAGCTGAATCTAGAGGCTTTGGGTCATTTTTTTCCCTTGTAAGAATGGAAGCAAAGAGGATGGGATTTGGAACTTTATGATAGCTTTTAAGAGAAAAGCAAATGCAATTTGCTTCTTGAGGATCATTTTGGAAGTTTAAAAAAATATTCCTTCCATATTGCCAGCATTACTTCATAAAAGTTCAAATGCTTTGGTGCATTTCACAGAGTGCATAACAGGCTTTTCATCCTGGCAAGTGGTGGTATGGAATGAGATTTAACAAATGTGAACGTTAGATGCAAATATAACTGTAGCTGCAATACCTCATATACATAATGGATCCTGTCTTTGTCCATATTTCTGCAGCCATAACAAGATACCACAGACTGGGTAAATTATGAAGGAAAATTTGTGTCATAGTTCAGGAGTTTTGGAGTGACTGTATCTGAGGAGGCCCTTCTGGATGCCTCGTGGCAGAGGGTGTCACATGGCAGGAGGATGCCCACAGAAGAGAGGTTGGGGCTGGGTTTCATCTAGTGTCAGGAACCCACTCCTACCATCACTAACTCAATTTCATGATAGCGGCATGGATCTCAAGGGATTAGGGCCTTCACGGCCAAATCACCTCACTGAATCCAGTGACAACCACCAGGTTCCCAAACATGACTTTCTAAAGAGACATACAAACCACAAATGATACATTCTACAAAGCATGAAACCAGTTCATTTTATTCATACACTTGCAGGAAATGGTGTGATATTCTGCATTCCATATAAGAATTCTCCAAAAAAGAGGAAAAAGATCACATAGACTAACTGGTATTACTTTAGGTTAAAACAGTAAGTTGGAATCATTCTCAGAAAAAGAGAAATTAGCAGGCACAGGGATGGTTGCTCAGATCTCTGGGCCTGCCACGCTAGTCCCACCCACAGGGCATGCTGAGATGAGACAGCAATTGAGACTGGGCATGGTGGTGCACGCCTGTAATCTCAGCTCTTAAGAAACTGAATGAGAGAAATATTTGTACTACCAGTGTTTAGGAACATTTTCATGTCTGCATCTAGTACTCTGAGCAACTACTATGAAGACAACAATACTTACTGAATTAATTATTTTTGTCCTAATGATGTGTTTTGAAACTGTCTCATTGCTATTTCTTTCTTATTAAAATTAATAAAATTAGAAGAGGCTGTAAACAGGCTGATCACTACGAGTTCAATCTAGTCTTGGGACCCTGAACACCCTGTAGACCCTTCCCTAAAATACACTAAAAGAAAAAAGACAAACTAAAAAGCAGATTTGTATGAAGATAATAAAACAGTGCAGTCTGAACAAAACTCAGTAGCCACAATATTTGAGCTTAAATCCTATTTTTATTTTACTTGCTGTTCATCCTTGGGCACATTATTCACTCTTTCTTTGCCTCAAGTCTCAGATCTTTAATACCTACCCGCTAGCACTGTTTTGAGGAAGAAGTGAACTGACACGAATAAAATGTTTAGCATAGTTCCTATCGCCTACTATAAATTGCAAATTATTGCCATAATTATTAATGCTAGTTCTACTCATAATACTATCATTATGGACATTCACTATTCTTTATGTGATACTTACAGGCATAATATAAACCCTGGGAAAATTCCGGAGAAATCGCCACTCTCTCTGCAGGTAATCCAGAGACCCAATGAACACAATGTCCTTCAGCTCCTTCTGAGTATAGTTGCTGGCTCTCAGGGGCATAACAAAGTTCCGAAGGCCTATTAGGGCTGAGTGGGCATCTCCAAACACGCATGCGACAATGTGGTTTTGAAATGAGCGCTTTGGCTTCTCGGTTCGTTTCTGAAGATAAGCGGGGACAGAGTGGGTGACTTTTATAATGGAGACGAAAGAGAGCACCTCAGAGCATGCTACTTCCTTTCACTCTAACATTTCCAGTCATGGGCATAGCAGTATTTTCATAAAATTAACAGAATTTTTCAAATTGCTTATTATTAGGAAACTTATGCAGGAGTAGTGCCATGATAACTTTTGGTGTGTGGAATGCCTTCTTATTCTGCTTCTTGGGAAAATTTCTATTTGCCTGGAATAAATCAACTAAAACTCAGATCAGCATCATTACTCAGGATATAAAATCATTTCAGCATGTGGGAGAAATATTTTCTAATTTTATTATATAGTTTTAGTATTGTATATACTATAGCACGATTAAATGAAAAATGGAGATGTTTCTAATTCTATTCCTAAACAATGTCTTCTAGAGAGCACCAAAAATTACATTAAGTTCTGCAACATGTTGCAGTATGTAGTTGTTTCAATCACACAAATTATCTTTTTGAGGTTGAAGAATCATTAAGTTTTGGTAATTTCACATTGTTCAACCTAATGCACTGAAGTGATTCAATAATCCGAGACAAAGAAATTCACCAAAGAAATGAACAAAAGATATGGGAATTATGTAAAAATTCCATTTGATCTCAATCATTTGAATGACTACTACTAGCAATGCTGATTTTCAACGTCCCTTGGGTAACTCTAAGTTGAAAACATAGTACATAACACATCACTTAAGATATGGACTATAAGAAATACATTAGAGATTTTGACTCTGCCACGTTGATGAAGACTGATAAAAGTAATAAATACAACTGAAAAGCAAATATTTCTGGCTTCTTTCAGGACCTGGGAAACCTGCTCTTAGAGAGTTTGCATGTAATAGAACCATGGGTGTGGAGTCAGGCTTGGTTTTGTATTCAGAATGAACAAGTCATTTTAACCTCTCTGATCCTCAATTTCTTTATGTTTCAAATGGTTAAAAAGTAAAATACTTGTTATTTGTGTTGTGGAAATTAAATAACATGTTGCAAACATAGTGCTTGACATTAACCACTGGTCAGTAACTGGACAAATTTGAGTCTTCTCAGGACCCTTGAAAGCTGGTAGACAATAAGTTAACTATTCTTAAACTCTGCTATGAGCATGTTCTGAGTTTCAAGTATGTAAAGAATCTTTCAAAGGGAAATATCACTCTCCTTTATCCTAATTTTTGGCTGAGTAAGATGACAAGCTCTAAAAAGCAGGTGTTGACCAAATCTAGTGGGATAAATCAAAACAATTGCATATATTAACAATTAGAGTTGGTCACCTTAGAAAACACTGGGAAGCACTATGTTTCCAAGGGGATGGATCTCCCTGTGAGGGGAAGTAAAATCCCCCACTTGTCTGGAGAGCTTTGCTGGAGAGTGATATGAATCTTAACCAAATCTATTAAATAATTGTCTCTAGTTAACCTGATTAGTTTTAAGTTGAATAATGAAGCCTCTAACGGTATTTAATGTAGCATGCCTGAAGTCCAACAATTGCTCTTCTGAGCAGTACTAAACGATTAGAAGCAAGACACATGGCAGAGTGCATTTATAGGCAAGCTAGAGAGGCAATTTCTTCAACAAACTGTGGCACAAAACTGTCTCCCAATTAAGAAAGATGGAGGCTTTGGGGGAAAGAAGAAAATGTGCTATTTGTCCAAAGGAACTTCAATTAAATACTTCCACTAGACCCTTTTGCAACCAGAACCAAGTGCAATGCCTCTCTGAATTTTGCAACCTGGATATTTATCTTTAAAAGAAATGAATTTCAAAATTACCAGCATTTCTGAAATAGGCCTTGGTGGATTAAGCGCCTGCTTTGGCAAGTATAGGGACTGAGGTTCAGTCTCTGGGTGCAGAGTGCTATGCTGGCCCTGGCCCTTCTCCTGGAGTGCATGAGCAAGGCTTAAATCCCAGGCCTGGGGAAGCTGAAAACAGGAGGATCACTCTGAGTCCAAGCTGCGTGCATAAGACTGTACAAAATACATACACAAAATAAAATAAATAATAAAATAAAATAAAGTGAAATAGGCCTTGGAAGTGTAATGATAGACAGTTGTTCTTCTAAACTATATTTCAGAGTTAAGGACATAAACCCAGGAGCATAAGTGCCTCCCTGGCAAACACAAGGTCCCAAGATCAATCCCAGATATCAAAAAAAAATAAAAAAATAAAAAATAAAAAAAAAATTGTCCTGCTAAACAGTTTTGAGGGGCTGGGGAGATAGCTCAGTAGAATAAGTGCTTGCCTGGCAAATGCAAGGACCTGAGTTCAATCCCCAGTCCTACAAAAATAAATAAATAAATAAATAAATAAATAGTTTTGAAATTGTCTCATTGGTATTTCTCATTAAAATTAATAAAAAATAAATCACATGTACATAAACAGTTGAAAATTAAATAATAAAACATTAACTGTATTCCACATTGAGTATCATAAGTGAAGTAGATATCGTGGTAACTGGTCCATGCACTTATTAGATATGGTCTAATAGAATGTGTTATTTCCTTTTCTTTGTCTCTCACGCTCCATCCTATACTCAACTTCTTAACATTTCTAAAAGTTTTCCTTCTACTGAAAACATGTTTAGCTTCCTGTTCAAAGGATGTTAATATTGTGTAGTTTAGAACAAAATGTAATTGCTAAATAAAACGTAGTTGCTAAAACCGTAAGTTTCAGCAACCATGATAGTCGTTCAGTTGCTATGACAGCTCTGACATTTTATGCTTCTGATCAAGTGATTGATAATAGTTTTATAAAAATTGGAACATATTCTGTCAGGACACTGGCACTGAGCCACAAAGATTGTGCCTGTGTGTGTGTGTGTGTGTGTGTGTGTGTGTGTGTGTGTATTTATGCACACAAACCAAGTAGAAGAAATGAGTTAAATTACTTTTGAAAAACAAGAAAATATTTATAATTATCAGGTATCCATAGATGAGAAAATTCTACAGGGTTCTACAGGATACAAGTAATCATCTTTATTAGTCAATTTTACCAGCTACGGCTGGTAAGGAAAACCACTGAAATTGTACTTGAGTTTTAACTCTGAAGAATGACAAAATGGTGATTCAGAAAACAGATGCTAGAGCCCATTATGATGCAAGACTTCTCACATCCTGGTTGCTTGCGCAGCCAAGAGCTGAGCTGCTCTGACTCCTGGAGCAGAGGGGTACAGATGGAGCCTACAGTATCCACAAGGCTTCACCCAAGTTTCTGGGGCTGAAGTGGGATATATTTAAAAAGATATCTTTTGGGCTTTGTATTAAGTACAAACACAGCCAGGTTTTTAAAAATATTATACGAAGCCCAAAATTTAAAACTAGTAAGTTAGAGAAACGGTTGTATTTTTGTTGTTTGTGATACTGGAGCTTGAACCTAGGGCCTTTGCATTGCACGTCCCCAGTCCCTTTTGGTTTGTTTTGAGAAATACCCAGGCTGAGTTCTGGGCTTGAGATAGCCTCTCAGACTGTTCAAATTACAAACATATAGCCGGGCGTGGTGGTGCACGCCTGTAATCCCAGCATTCGGGAGGCTGAGGCAGGAGGATCGGTGCGAGTTCGAGACCAGCCTGGGCTACGGAAGTGAGCTCAAGGGCAGCCTGAACTGCATAGCAAGACCCTGTCTCAAAAAGATAAAAACAAAAAAACAAACAAAAAAACAAAAAACAAAAAAACATATGTCACCCCAGCCAGCCGAAATGCTTTTATATTTTAAAATATATTTTAAAATTACAAATAATTAACTTTTGCTGGTACATTTAAATTAGTTAGATTTAAAAGTAAAACTTGTTTCATGAGAACATTATTATAAGTAATTGCATCAGCTAAACTGTTAAAGTGGGGGATAGTAGTTGAGTACATCTAAGGGTTTAAATTTCATCGTAATACCCACAAAGGCTTTGTCAAATGTCACATGGGATGCATTGCATGTCATTTATATGGCTGCTGAGGTATGTGCTTATGATTACCAGAAACCATCATATACCCCAAGAGATTCTTTTATTTAGACATGATACATGTTCACCTACCAAAATCACCTTGTCTAAAGGAGTTGTTTTGCACCAATGAAACATGCCACTGCTATCAAGCTGGTCAAATTCTTGCTCCACATCCTCCAGAAAAGTCCTAAACAGAGAGAATGGCATCAGTCTGAGAATATTTGGGGTCGTGTACAACATCAGCAAGAAATAAAATATGATAGATCCTTGAGCCCCAAGTGGAAAGCAATGTAAAGAGAGAGTGACTGCAGCCTGAGACTCCAGAATAAGGGCTCCCATCTGAAGGCACAAGGAGTGGAATACCCAGGACTACCTCATAGATAGAGAGATACAGAGTGCTTGGGAAGGCTTTCTTTTACCTTTATATATGTCAGCATTCTTATTTCTTCTCTTCGTTTCTCTACTATCACAATGTTCCTATTGCTAGGCAGAATCATGAGTAGTATTTTGGTCACCTCAGTCCAGAATTCAAAAGGCAGTGAGAGGTCAAATCATGGATGGAATTTTCTTCCTTAACCTGGGTTTCTCTGTTAGTCTTTCCATATTATTTTTCCTTCTGGGTCACCACTGAAACTTCCTGATTTATTAAATACACTGTGCAGTCTTTGCAGTCTTTGCAGCTTTCACAAGGGCCTGTGTTTTCCTAACTCTGCTCTGATCCTCACCCAATCTTGGCCAGGATCCTCTGCCTCCATACATTATAATGTCACTCAAATCCAAAGCAAAACTTGTTAGAGACCAGAGAAAACATTTTTAGAATTACATCAAATTCAGGATTAGAAAGGGTCTAGTAAGTCAAGAGAATTTAAAGTTAGGTTGCCAAAACAACTTCCAAACAAAGCTTATTTGTCCCCCCCACACACACACATATGTGTTTCTCCCAGGGAAACAGGTGAGGTTTGGATAGACCTAGGAGAAATGCACCCTACTGCTGTCTGCTCTGGAGGGTGCAGACCTCTCCCTGTGAACTGAAACAACTTGATACTCAACATCTGGCTCAATGACAAGAACCCAACTTAGTGAAAGCAAGTTTTGCTCTCTTCAATGATGTTAGTTTCTAAATTGCTATCCTAAGTCATAATTTTTAGATAAACAAACTTACTGAAACTTGAAGTTTTAGACTTAAGTACGGTCGTAGGTAGACAATAAGCAGCGAAGCTTGAGTAAGAAGGTGGGTCACTGGAGAAAGTTTTGGAAATGTAGGGGTAATTATGAGGGAGATAGGCCTAGACTTTAAGCAAAATTCTTTATCTCCACTTTCACTAGGAATTAGCTATAAATTTAGTGAATTTCCTGAGTCTGGGACATTTAACTAGTCAGAGACGTGCTAACATAAGCCTTAAGTTCAGCTTCAATCAAATGAATTACCTTGTTCATCCAAATTAACATCCTTTTGTTGCACTATATGTCCAATATTAATAAGCCCCAACACCAGGCTCTAAGAGCTCCTCAGACCCCTCAACCATATTGGACCAGACCATGGCCACGGCTTCCCATCAAGCTTGTTAAAACCTTTCACAAGAAAACATATCCCAGTTCTGAGTCTAGCTTTGATTTTTATCAAGGTTTGAAGAACTAGCTGTGTTAAACATTTATAGAGCCCACATCTCTCTGTGAATAGTTTTTGGACATTCCTTCAGACTTCTCAAACAAGTATGTATGTATTATATCCACGATGAGGATGACTGTCTTTCTTATGCTCTTTGAGGACAATTTGAAAACACTATCACACCTTCAAGGAGAGGGATTTCTCTGGGCACTCACATGTACAGTGATGGCCACTACTTCCTCCTAGTGGCTTCTTCTGACTTTTTCCACTTCCCTGCTTTCTCCACCCATCTCATTTGCATAATGAATAAAGAGTCCTTGACCCAGTAAGAAAATCCCTTTTTTGAGCAGGTGAGATAGCTCAGTGGACTAAGTGCCTACTTAGGCAAGCACAGAGACCAGGGTTCAATCCCTGGCACCACATACTGTGCTGGCCTTGCCCCCAGTTGCACTGAGCCAGCCACCAAGTGAGGAAATGGTGGTGCAGGCCTATAATCCCAGCTCTGGGGAGGCTGCAAACAGGAAGATCACTACAAGTCCAAATTGCACAGTGAGATTCTGTACAAAATACTAAAAAGAAAGAAAGAAAGAAAAAGAAAGAAAGAAAGAAAGAGAAAAGAAAATGCCCCTTTGGTAAATGGAAGATGATCTTTCTCCCAAGCACACTTTAACTTCACTCAGCAAATAAATCACTACACATATTTCTATTACAATAAAAGCACGATGTGTGTTTATAAGACATCACAGATAACATATTTCTTCATACTGTTGTTACTGAAAACATATGCCTTAGAGGAAACACCTGTCAGAGATCTGTATAGAAGAAAAGAATAGAAGTGACCCACTTAACATAAAGCCATCATTTTGTGCCTTCACCAAAGCAAATCTCATGCCACCATCAAAAAAAGTAAACCCACTAAGCTGGGTGTGGTGGTACAGGCCTGTAATCCCAGCACTTGGGAGGCTGAGGCAGGAGGATCAGTGTGAGTTCGAGACCACCTGGGCTACAAAAGTGAGCACAAGGCCAGTCTGAACTACATAGTGAGACTCTGTCTCAAAAAGACAAAAAAAAAAAAAAAAAAAAAAAAAAAAAAAAAAAAAAAAAAAAAAAAAAAAAAAAAAAAAAAAAAAAAAAAAAAAAAAAAAAAAAAAAAAAAAAAAAAAAAAAAAAAAAAAAAAAAAAAAAAAAAAAAAAAAAAAAAAAAAAAAAAAAAAAAAGTAAACCCACCAAAAACAAACAAACAAACAAGGCGTCTCCTCTTTCAATGTTTTGATATAATCTTTATAAAAACGTACCTTCCCAAGAAACTAGCAAGACCTCTCTGAAACAACTCAGTTCTAAGCAGGCCTAGGACTTGGGAACAAGCAATAGAATATAAAGGCTACAGTGAATGAGGGAGGTGGTGTCTGTGGACACTATATCAGAGACTAAAGGAAAAGGCAGATCCTGACCCAAGGTAGACTTGTGTTGGGTGGTAGGGTCTGTAAATGTGGGAGAGGCTGAAAAACAAATGCAGTGGGAGTGGTCTGGGGTGACCCTTAGCAGAACATACTGGGGCTGAGAATGGGGCTGATGCCCTGGTCACAAGATGAGCTTCTTTCTTCTTGAACATGCCGTGGTCCTTTTTTTTTTTTTTTCCTGGGAATGCCCAGCAGGCACTGAATCTTGAAATGTGCTCAGACTCAGGGATCTAACTTTTGTCTTCGGAAAGTGGCAGATCAGATTTATCAGGTGAGAACAGCTTAGCAGCTGGTTTACTTGTGAAAGTGATGCTTTTAGCTTTCATTACTGCTGCCTGCCTTGGGCCGCACCACTGTGCGTGGACCCAGTGATTTGGGGGCACATGCTCTAGCATGTCTGAGTGAGGAAGGGAGCTCTTTCTTCTGTTTTCTGGAGTCATTCTAAGAAGACTTATTCTCTCACAGCCATGACAATTTTTTTTCTGTGTGGATCCTATTATGTAAAGGAAACTGTGAGAGAAAGACCACAGGCTTTTGTTTTCTAGTGGTAGCATCTGATAAGTGAGACCCAATCTATGAGGCAAATCTCTATTAATGAGGAATGCTCAGCTTTATGGTGCCAGGTTAGGCAGCACATTTCCAAGGGTGTGAACCTGTTGTCATTATTTCCTATAATTACAGACCTCATTCAGATTAAATGAAAATGATTTGATGATGGATGGATTAAATGCTCTCTCATAATGCCTAGCAGAAAGTTTAAAAAGCTTGTACATTTCCATTGCCACTTTTGCAATTCTCTTTTTAATATGTGTTAAGAAATTCTGGTTTATGACCAATGGTTTCATTTGAAATCTCTATGAACTCCATAGGCAAGTTGTAAATTCTATTTATTTATTTATTATTTTTTGCAAGTTGTAAATTCTTAAGAGAGAGATTTCTCTGTGGAATGCTGAGCAACATTCTGCTATTGTTTAGGGCTTAAGTTATCTATCTATCTATCTATCTATCTATCTATCTATCTATCTATCATCTATCTATCAGCATGTTTCATGAAGTCAACATTGGGAAGACAAGTTGCCTGGAGGAATGTTTGGAAGGAAGGGCAGAATGCATACACTGACATTCTTAGTTCTGTTTTTAAAAAATCCATTGCAACTGTTTCATGATTAGAGTTGGCCAAATTCCTTCCATGAGGAAAGGAAAAGTGTTCAGTCCCAGGATGCCTTATGTGATACTGAAAACTTCATATTTTGAAGGCTACAGTTGCCTTCTCTCCAAGGACTTAGTCTATAATGACAAGAAGTCCATAATTGACTTCAAAATATGCATTTATTATCTATGGTGACTATCACATTTTTGTATTGTGGGGGAATAACCACTTGCTTCCAATCACTTCCCACTCCCAGTCTCTCTTTATCTCTCTATCTCTGTGACACATACACATACACACACACACACACACTATGGTCAAATATCAGAATATGAACCTAATTTTTATTATCACAATATGATTTCACTTTTCTTAGTTTCACCATTTAAGATAAGGAAACTTGAGATAAAAAAAAAATGGATAATTTTCCAAGTTCCCCTGAGAGTTATATATGAGCAAGCTGGAAAGAATATGAGATCCTGGGCTCTCTGAGCAACTTGCAGGACCAAAGGGCTATGGAACGCTCTCAGGAAGGACAGCTCTCAATCTGCCTTCCTGGCTGAAGTCTTGGGTGATGGCTTCCTCTTCCAGGAAGAATGGAAAGTGGACATCACATTCTGTGTCTGGGTACAGTTTCACTGGTGATCCTTCCTGATATTCTTTCCCTGAGTAAAGTGGGAGAAAATCCTCTGGGAAAGCTTACAGGGCTTGACATTCACTGAAAGAAGAACACCAAACACCAAATTTTCTTAGGTGACATCTGGAGAAAGCTCAGGAAAAGCCATTTGCAGACAAGGAAGCTTGATATCCTCTGTCTGCCATCTCAAGTTAAACACCTGTTGTAATTCTGATTTACTTCAATAAGGTTGGAGAGTCCCATGGTATGAGGCTTTCGGGACTACAACTGGCCATCCTATGGCCAAAATAGATATGTCTTCCTGATAATGAGAAAAGCTTCCAAGGAAGGTGTAAGAGAGGGAAAAAAACGTACTTTAAAATCATGGTTGGAGCCGGGTGTGGTGGTGCAGGCCTGTAATCCCAGCACTCGGGAGGCTGAGGCAGGAGGATCGGTGTGAGTTCGAGACCAGCCTGGGCTACAAGAGTGAGCTCAAGGCCAGCCTCAACTGCATAGCGAGACCCTGTCTCAAAAAGACAAAATAAATAAATAAATAAATAAATAAATAAATAAGTAAATAAATAAATAAAATCATGGTTGGAAAAGCTGTCACACAGTGCACAGAGGAGTATTCACTTCTGCACATATAAATACGTTTTTCTGATGCTTAATGGAACAGAGGAAGCTTGGTGCTCACAGCCCAGCAGGCTGTGTGAGATGACTGAGTTCTAGTGAATACTGCTTCCCAAACTTCTCTGTCTCTCCTGGCCTAAGCATAGTCTTTATGGAGTCACTGAGGAATTATGAATCTAAATAACTATAAAGATTGTTGATTTAAAAGTCCACTTGTAACTGGGATTTTTTTAATGTAAAAAACATAGGCAATCAGTACAATCTCATTCTGGTTTATATAGGAGAAGGTAAATTGTATTTTAAGGCAAAGAAGATCAGCTCTGAGGAGGGTACGCTGTTTGCTTTTAAATACTATTTTCCAGGTGGAATCTTTCACATCCATGGCCTCTGTTCTCAGTGTTCAGAATTTATACTTCCCATCAAGACATTTTTCTTGCTCTCTAACCTACAAGTTAGGTACCATGCCAGAGTGGTGCCAGCCACAGCAAAGGCACAAATAGGATAGTGTTTCTACTGGATAAACCTGTATCTGAGCTTACACTGAAGTAGCTCTGTTAACATTTTCTCTATTTCTGATGAGCGAAAATGGACAGCTTTTCTTAGAGGGCACTTTCTGTGAAAACCTGCATGTGGGCAGCTCAGAATTTAAATTGTTACCAGACTGAAGACCAAGAAGAAAGATAAAAATACAATTTCTTTCTTCCTCACCCCAGATGGACCCTCATTTAAATCCCTTTATATTTCAGCGGTATTGCATGGGTTGGTACAAAGTGGGGACAAATGAGACATGACCCTGAGTAGCAGATACATTTAATACAGGCAGAGTCTGTGCCCTGAGGCCCAGGGCATGTCTCAGAGTGCCCGAGAACCATTTCCTCAGTGGACCTGAGCATACGGTTGCATTTTTAGATGATCTTTCCCACAATCCCCAACACTTTCTTTCTATCAGATGACACGGAAAATATACAGGTTCATCTGAAAGAAGAATACCTCAAAGGCTGTTTAAGGATACAGTTTTCTTTGTTTAGTGTACTAGGAACTCAACAATTAAAACTTTTAACCCTGTAATGCATTACTGAGACAAATATAAATCTTAAGCAAAAGACTTCCTTTTGATGGGATGTGGATGTGCATCAAATATATGAAAATCACCTCACTTTCCTTAAATTGCTGTACTTCCTGAGGTTTCACGGGATTAAGCCCAGGTCAAAGAGTAGCATGATATAAATAGTTTCCTTATGTAGGATGGTGAGAGACTTGCTTTGGAAAATTATTAACAATAACATTTCCCAAATAAATTAACATGAGAAACATTGATATCTATCAAAAGTTAGAAGTGTGTGTGTGTGTGTGTGTGTGTGTGTGTGTGTGTGTGTGTATGCTTGTGGGTGTGTGGAGGAGAGAGAGGAGGATTGGGTGTCAAACTGGAAGGGACACTTTGCAGAGGAAAACAGAATAATTCTACAGTATAAGAATACTATGCATGCTTTTTGCTGAAATAGGGAGTGACTTGTGAAATCTTCCTTGTCCGCGTCACATAGTTTCTCTGAAATCGTTGTGGTTGGATATTGAAATGGAGACAAAATAGTGTGCAGGTCGTTACAGACTTTTGGAAACACCTGAACGACCTGATGACGTGTTTAGGGCCACAGACGTTTGCGATTTCCTCGCATCTGCAAGTTAGCAGCAGCAGGGGGCTGTGAACTCCGGCACTGTGCGTGTTACTTAGCACCATGACATGTCAGGGCACAGCGGGATAATGGAGATGGAGGCCGCTGGAGATCTTGCTTGACATGGAGCCCTCCTTTTGCATCAAGTGTTACTGGCATGGTCTGATTAAAGATGAAAAGTTAGAATTATGGATTTCTGATGGGGCTGTGGAGGTTGTGATTGGCATTCTTTGACAAAAGATGAGATTGAAGTTAAGTTGTTATTAGGGATGAGAGGTTAAGGGTCAGTGAGTTTTACTGGGAGGTAGAGCAGGCGTCACAGAGTGAGATGGCATCAGTAAGGGAGGCCAGGGTCTCTTGTTCAGACGTTCCCCATATTTTAGGTCTTTAAAAGTGAATGAAGACAGAAGAGGGTAAAGAGTAGCATATTCGACTTTTTCTCTTTCTTCCCTTGTCATTTGAAGTTAAGGTTCTAAGTCTCCTTAAGCCTTCACCTTCCTTATGTGCTACTACTCTACAAGGGATATCCATATCTGAAGTTCTTCAGTCTGTGGGTTGTTATATCAAGAAACCTTTGGTGGTTCCATCTCTTACTTTAATGCTCCAGAGGACTCTTCTGGAAGTCATTTATTTCTATTCCAGTGTTGTTTACTTTGTTGCCATCGCAGGAGGTGGAAGAGAGAAAATATATATGATTCTATAACCTTTGTAGGGACTTTACTACGACGTAATAATTACCAACAAACACACTCAGATATACACACAACTTTTTGCAAAAAGACTCATGGGGACACCAAACCTAAGTGGCAATGCGATGGAAACGTTGTGTATGTTGATGGATGAGATTTTTACTTAGATTTTTCATTTTTTAAAATTTTTGTTTATTAGTACATGTTTATGATACATCACAAACACATAGTACAGTATATTCCTATGACATTTTAATCTTTGCATTTCCCCGTAGCCCTTACCTTCATTCCACCATATGCTATTCCTCCATCCCTATGGTCTGTTCCCATTTCCAGAGGGTCTTTCATGTTATGTCAATGACAAAGCCAATCTTTAGTCCCTCAGTACTTATTCAACTGGTAAGAGAATGCTTATTTCTCCTATTGCCTTTGAGGGTCACATGGAACATTTAGCATGGTCAAGATTTTCAGTAAGCAACTCTTTTACAGACTAAAATAAATTTACATCCATACAGACCCATATTAATACAAACAAATCCTATCTGCCTTCCTAGAGAACAATTTTTTTTTTACTATTTTTTTATCATTTCTTCTCCATATAAAAATCTCCATGGAAGTAGATTTATAGTACACCTGAGCTCTGATCATTCTATGAAAGGATAAAGATTTGTGCTCTGTGAATTTTTTTTCAGCCTTATCCATTAGATATTGTAGAAACTGTTAGTCATTCAGCATTGATAGAAAATGTCTAACAGAAATTATAGCAAATGTCCAATGCCTTAGTGATCTGAAATTTAACATTTTCCACATTTTGATTCCTTTATCTCCTACATTATAATTTTAATTCAATAGAGAATTAGGATGCATAATTAAGAGCCAATTGCTATGTAAATGTGCATTCCTTATTTATCCCTACTTTTTCAAGCTTTTCAACAGTCTTTTAATCTAAACTGAGAATTTTTTATTAATTATCCACAATAAAAGCCACTATGTTCACTAAATTATCTTGAAGTTAATCTTTATCTATTATTTTGAGACATCCTTGTGATAGTCAACTGAACTGTGTGGAGCAGCATTGGCAAAGTATTTTTTTTCAGGAGCAGGTAGTACACACATTAAGCCTTTAGGACAGGAATCCACATTGTTATTTTGTAGGTGATTGTGTAACAAGACATAAAATAATTGATACATCTGTCTGTCTGTCTGTCTATCTATCTATCTGTATTTTGTTGGTACAGGTCTCATTCTGAGGTTGAACTCAGTGATTCTCCTGTTTTCAGCCTCCTCAGTGCTGGGATTACAGGTGTGTGCCATTATCTCAGACTCTGACCTACTCAGCCCACCCTGTGGGCAGGGCTGGCACAGCATGTAGTGCTGGGAATTGAACTGTGGTCCCTGTGTGTGCCTGAGCTTGCCTAAACAGGCACTTTACTCCATTGAGCTATCTTGCTGGCCCAATTTTTACATATATTTACAATATAAAAAATGTAATAACAGGCTGGAGAGAGAGCTCTATAGTCTAAGCACCTGCCTAGCAAGAACAAAGACCCAAGTTCCATAACTGTATACCATGCTGGCCCCAAGTCACACCATGCCACTCACTGAAACCAGGTGTGGTGGCACATGTCTGAAATCCCAGACTTGGAGAGGCTGAGACAGCAGGATCACTATAGGACCTGCTACCAAAGAAGTAAATACATAAAAGGTGAAATAAGAAAAGTAATAACAGTTCAGTATTTGCAGGTCGCCTAAAATCTGTATCCAGAAAAATATTATTATCTGAACTTACTAGTATGTCCTAAGAATCATCCATTCATAGGATTTGATCTAATTTGGTGTGACACCAAACTTCCTCAGGGGTCACAAGCTTTTTTTTGGGGGGGGGGAGGAGGGCATTTTTTAAAAGAATATTCAGCAGAAATTGCTTAAAATTGCAGATACCTGAGGCAAAAATTACAGTGTGGCAAATAAGAAAATTGCCAAAATCTTTAAAAGGAAAAGCTAGAGAGTGGGATGTCCACAGGAATCTTTGAAAAGTTTTGAAATATTAATTCCAAATTCTAGTAACCCTAAAACACACACACACAGGCACACACAGATACACACACACACACACACACACACATGCCACTGCAGGCTGGCCCACATGCCTATGAAAGACCTGAGATGTTGCCAATAACTTCTACCTGTCCTTGAAACTCTGCACACAAAATAACTCAAGGCAATGACAGAGATGTAAATTTCTGGCATGTTGAATTAATTCCTTAGTAGAACCCCCTACCAGAGGCAAAGAAACTCGTTGGCTAGGCTTTTAAGGAAACTCAGTACAATCACAAAATTGAGGAAGAGACCCATGTCTCCACGCTCAGCAAAGGACACAGGCTTGAGAAAATGAGTGGAGGAAAGCTGTTAAATAACTGAACAGTAGGAGTAATGCAATAGCAGTGAGCCCTGAGGAGAGGGGAGTAATCCCAGAATGCCTCCTATTACTAGAAGTGTCTGACTTACAGTAAGAAACTGTGAGATAAAGTAACAAAGAAAGTATGATCCACATGTAGGAAAAAAAAAAAAGAAGAGTCCATAAGAATTATCTCTGAGAGAGCCCAGACATTGGGTTTCCTAGATGAAGACTAATTACCAATGTTGTCAAGGAACCTTTGGGGTGTTAAGGTGGGTTATTGTAACCACTTCATATTTTTCTAAAGAAATTATGTATTTTGGCATAATGGTAGCCACTTGTGCACCTCAGTGGCTACCCTGGAAGGATATAGGAAACAATTTTTGCATTCACTCACTTGGCATGACAAGTGGTAAGGTATATACACCTGTGCAGGGAGAGTCAAATGGAGATTTTTACCTGCAAAGTGCTCTGTGTAACATTTTTGGGTATGTATCCCTGAGCATCCTGGTGGGTAAAATATACCCATGTCATTGTCCTATTTGGCAAACATCTAATTTGCCATAACAGAGTGTGGGTGTGGTTCACAGTAGCTGTGCCTGAGGAAAATAGAACCTATCTTTGCATTCATTCCTTTGACAGATGAGCAACATCATACATATAGGAGCTTCAAGGTAGCAACAAGTGAGCTCTTCCCATGAAATGTTCACTGTTAAATTTCTTACTCTTAGGATTTTTTTAAATTTAGCACAGGGTCTACAGAGTGTAGAAGGTCTCACTCCATAGGTCAGACTTGTAGTGATTGTCCTGTTTTCAGCCTCCCAAGCTCTGGGATTATGGTTGCATGCCACAATGCCCAGTCTCAGAATTTATTTTTAAAAAGATTTTTAACATTTTTCTTGTAGAAGGAGCCCAGTTCAGCACAATGGTACATCAAAACATGGTCCCATGTAGATTTATATAGTACATGCCTAAAAGGCCTCCAAATAAGGTATAAAATATATGACCATCTAGATTCAAAGACATACACTTTCAATTTAGCAACTTTTCCTAGTACTCAGCCACCTGGACTTTTTGCCACATAGTAATTATGAAATGATGTTGTGAACAAAGTTATTACTCCAATCTGCCAAACTAATTGGAATGTGACATATGACAATGGATTTACCAGTTTCTGATTGATATTACATTCATTAAAAAAGCACATGTTCGCCAGCTTAGGATTTTACACAAGAACAAAGCAGAAATTTCCAATGAAATGTTTCAATTTCATAACACAAAAGTATAGTGCAATCTTTGAATTTTAGGAAGACATAATGTTGAATTTGTACAAGGCAAAGAATAACAAACTGGTGCTGCTAATACCGACTTTGAAAGATGATGGAAAAATTGATAGAGAAACCCTGAAAAAACTTAAACTTAGGATATTAGGTTTTTATAACAAAACCTACAGTGGAGTAGATGGTGATGATGAATTATGAAACACCTAAGATATTACCCAAAAAACAAAGCATTGGCCAATAGTTGTGTACATTTCATTCTAAACATGTGTACAGGATTTTTTTTTTTTTTTTTGTCTTTTTGAGACAGGGTCTCATTATGCAGTTCAGGCTGGCCTTGAGCTCACTTTTGTAGCCCGCGCTGGTTTTGAACTCACACTGATCCTCCTGCCTCAGCCTCCCGAGTGCTGGGATTACAAGTATGCACCAAACCATGCCTGCTTCATGAATTATTTGTTAGTTTACAAAGAAAATAACAAGTGCAAAATATTATGGAGATTTTTTTTTTTTTTTTTAGAGAATTGGGACTTGAATTCATTAGAGATTGTTTAAGCGGAGGAAAAACAATGTTTTTTTCCTAGGGAACTACACCAAAAAAAAAAAGTTGTGGAGTACAATGATGAGCTGACAGGTAAACAGGCCGGTAAAACCTCAAGACCTACTACAGCAACAGGAGAACCAAAACAATGTCAACTGAGATATAAAAGAAAGGACATAAAAACAATGCATGCATGCTAGTAGTGTAAATGTTACTCGTGCATGGAACACACAGTTTTCACATATGGAGACTATGTGTGACAGTTGAAGCAAAGTGTTTTGCTATGGCTGACCATTGTTTGCATTTACACTGTAGTTTATATACTTATTTATTTCTGATGATAACTTTTAGGCTTTGTAAACAAGTGCACAGTTTATGTGAAACTGTTGATATCTATTCTAAGTACTCATTATACACTTGATATTTTATTGATATCTTATTTCCCTACTAAGTATACATTTGTACAAGCTCCTGACAAAACAGCAGGAGTAGTATGATGTAGAGCATATCCTACAAAAAAGACCAGAAAGCTAAGCACATGTGTGAAACTCATGTTTGGAATTTGCAGTTGTCATGTGTCTTCTTATGACTACTGCAGAGTTGTATGCGTACTTTGTAGAACTTTATTGGTATTTTTATTGCTGTTAATATAGGAATTTATTTGTTATCACATAGGTTTGTAAGCAAGTACACAGTTGCTGTGAAAATATTGATATTTAATCTAAATGTGCAATATATGTAAAGAATTTGATACTTTATTTTATGGACATTTTATATTTCTGTTAGCTATGCATTATATAATAAGAATGTCCTGACAAAAAGCAGGACCAATGAGGTGCCAAGCATGTCCTACTAAAAGGACAGGAAAACAAAACACACATGCTGTCAGTGTAAGTGTCACATGTGTGTGGATGTGATGTCTCATACATGAAGATTTCTTTGGTGTGATAATTGAAATAAATATTTTTGTTGTAGAATTCAATTACTATTTTCATTATAGTTTACATAAAATTTATTTATACAGTTATTCTTTTAGACTTTGTAAATAAAAAAGTCAATGTTGAAAATATAGATTTTTAAATACATATTTAAAAATCAATAATTTATTTTTTCCTATCAAGTACTCATTTAATATAATAAGACTCATAAAATTCATATTAATAATTCATGAATAGGAATATTCTAAAGAATTGACATGAGTGTTGTTTACCCCCCAATCTGACCATTTTATACAAAATTGCCATGGCATGTTTAGAGTACTAGAGCCAACCATGAGGACAATAATAACCAAATATGGAATAGATTTCACTGGAGGTGCTCTACAATAGAATGGAATTGACAGGAGAAAGTATCAATGTAATTAATAATAGATGAATAAACATCATACAGTATGAGGAAAAGAAAGAAAAAATATTGGAAAAGTGGAGCTTCAGAAAACTGTAGGATAGAGTTTTGTGTAGTGGAAAATTCTTGGAGTCCCACCTCTCTGTGGGGCATTGAGGCAGGAGGACTGCAAGTTCAAGCCCAGCCTGAGTAACTTAGTGCTTTAGTGAGTTCCTACCTTAACATAAGAAAAAAAAAAAAAGAGCTGGGGAGGTAGCCAAGCATGAAGTCCCTGGGTTCAATCGTCAGCCCCACAGAAAACCCAAAAGAATCAAAATCCAATTATGTGATACACATCACCAAATGCACAACATAGATAGAATTAGGCTTCCAGGAAAACGCTCCCATATTCCCAAATATTTGAATAAAATGAGTAAAATATTTTTAGGCAAAACATTCACGAAATTAATGAAAATAGTAACATATATTTAAGAAATTCATCAGACTTCAACCTGGATAATGTGCAGTATATTCACACTTGGCTACACTGCGATCAAATTGTTGAAAGTCAAAGACAAAAAGAACCCTGAAAACAGCAAGCACAAAGCAATTGCACTACAAGAGCCACTTAATAAGACAAATGGCTGATTTCCTCTCCTAAAACTTAAAAGCCAGAAATCACTAGGAGGACATATAAAAAGCTCTAGCAAAAGAAAGGCAATCAAGAATCAAGTGAAGTATCCTTTAAGATGAATGAAAGGTTAAGACATTTCCAGCTCAATGGAAAAATTCCAAGACTTTTGCTAGCTCTACTACAAGAGATTCCAGACAGCTATTTAAGTTGAAAGTAAAGGGTAACAAGCATCAGGAGGATGCTTGGGGAGCTGGGGAGGACTGAAGGTGATCAGTAAAATAATTATATGTAGTATACATTGGTGTTCTTCTACTTGAACTAAAATGTACAATTTGTATGAAAATAACACAAAATTAAATAAATATTCATAAATGAATAAAGTATTTATAATATTAAAAATGAACTGAAATTCATTCAAATTATTATTTTAAGACTAATTGTTAGTCTTAATCTTTGGAGCATTGAGTAGCAACAAAATTTTGTAAAAGGATTAAGATAATTAAAATGGTAGAATAGAAAACTTTTGACAATAAAATATGCTGTAATGTAGAAATAGACAAGACATATGAAAAAAGATATAAGCAGTAGTACTTTAATCATAATACCAAAAAACAACTATTTGTACGTTACCAAAATTAAAAACTTGATAGTTCAAAGGACTCCATAAAGCAAGTGAAAAGACAATTCACAAAATAGGAACATATATTTGCCAATAATGTATCTGATAAGTGAATTAGGCAATAACATTTTAAAAACTTATAACTTAACAAAGAGACAGGCAAGTAAAAAGTATGTAAAGGACTTGAATAGATATTTCTTCAAAGAAGACATATAATTTTATCATATTAATAATTATGTCCTCACTATACATAATTGTATTCTCACTCTATCCCTAGCTACAAGGGGAATTAAAAACAAAACAAAACAAAACAAAAACAAACAAACAAACAAACAAAAACAGCTACTCAGGACACAGAGATCCCAAGTATGAGGCCAATTCAAATAACTTAACAAGACCTTTTCTTTAAAAATATACACAGTATTTCAGATGTAGCTCAGTGTTAAATCTCCACTGATTTCAAAGCGCCATATGACAACAAACAAACAAGTTTTGGGAACTCGCAATGAGGTATCACTTCACATACACACTTCACCTACACTTGGCAGTTCTTCAAATTGCTATGCTTAGAGTTAGCATATAAGTCAACAATCCAACTCCCAGGTATAAGCACAAGACAACTGAAAACATTCACCCTCAAATATTCATTGCAACATTATTCATAGCAAAAAGAAACATAGTATATCAATACAATGGAATGCTTTTTATAACAAAAAGTAATAAAAATTTGATATACTACAATATCATTCCTAAATAAAAACAGGCAGGCAAAACACAGTTTTGTTTTCATTGAATCTCGATAAACAAAGAGAGAGAGATAAAAAGTGGGTTGGACTTGCCATGAGGAGTGGGGTGGGGCTAGTGGAAGGCAAGTGCTTTGGTAACAAAATTTTCTTTGTGTGTAATAAGCCCATTCTAAACTTTGCTAGTCATGTTGGTTGTGTCATTTCATAGATACACTTAACATGAAGATCTGCATGCTTCATAGTGAGTATTGTGCTGAGTTACA